>JAWNNM010002913.1:0-30434 GCA_035044965.1 Lordiphosa andalusiaca | reverse complement strand
ACACACTGTATAAGTATCTACTAAAAAGGTGAAAAGGGAAATTTCAGTATATGCTGTGTGAGTAGATACAGTGTGCTTAATAGTATTAATTATAGGTCGTGTCAAAGTAATTTCCGTAGGTAACAAGAATTAGAAATGGGTCGTGTTACTGTGGCAGTTAGAACTGTTTAATGATTTAGCAACACTGGTATGTCAAATTGGGGCTACGTGGCCTTTAGCCAGGCGTGGCCTGCTAACATGTTGTATAGCCTATTTCGATAGAATGTTGTTTGTTAGATCGAGACGTCTCACAGTGGGGCCTCTGCCCGAGTTCAATTTTTTGACTGAAGCGCTTTACAAAAGCAGTCAACTTTTTCGATAGAGATATATTCCAAACTAACCGATCCGAACTTATTTTGAGATCGCATAACATTTATGGCTGTTGTAGCTTCACAAAGCGGGCCTTTTATTCATGTCCGTGAGAAAACGTGCAGGTTTGGAAAAAACACAATCTTTCGAATTGAATTGTCGGCAAAAGTCAATTATCTACCTATTGTATGAAACTTGGCTGCCCTAGTCTGCCCTATCGGAATTTACGTTAATAAAACTAACAAAACCTCGAGAAAAAAACACGCGGTGCGTGGAAGAAGAAGAGCGCAATGAAAATTCGGACTAATATTTTCGGCCTGTTTGTTGATAGAAAACATAATATCATGCTGTAACTTTTACCTGTTATTACCAAATTGTATAACCTTTTTAAAAAACAGGTGCAAGCACCTGCACTTATTTCCCGTTCCCGTAGCTACATGCGGGTGGCGTAACAGAAATTATAAAGGGACTAGGTAAAACTTTTAATACCTTCTGATGTTACTTGTTTGTTAAAAGCTATAAACAGTATGGGCAGAGAATATGTTTTTTACTTCATTATTACAAATAAGTATGTATATTTAATCGCAAATTTCCATTCTTGGGCTCAGTTGATTTTTGACTTAAAGAGAGCCATATCACAGAATGCATACGATTTGAATAGTAATTTTAATTATAATTCAACGTATTTTGGCCATTGAAAAAGCGTGATTATATCTTTGTCTCTAAGCAATTTGACATTATTCCAAATATTTAGAGATGTGGAAAGCGAAAATAAATTTCCAACTGGCTGCCCTAAAGTAAGCGACATAGTAAGCGATGATGTAAAAGCCATACTTCACAACGCGTATGTCTTTATGAAGAGAAAATGGCAAGCCTGTAATCGTACAAAGTCCAACTTTATGAGAATAAACGCAGCCTGGCTTGAGGAGTGTACAATTATATTAAAGGACCAACAAGAAGACCCACCAAGTGACCGAACCAGAGGAAGACCTACCAAATGAATGGAAGAGTGCTCGGAGTATACACGGAAACGCAAACTTGGGGATGTTTCAGGAGAATTGTCTACAAAACATCTGTCGGAAGCGCTATCAATTAAATATGCGAAAGTTACGGACAAAACAAGAGCTGACAATACAAAGGCTGAATAGGATAAAGGAGAGCATTCCAACGCCACCGGAACACACGCTGGCATTATTCATGGAAATTAATAATAATTTTAAAACATAAAAGCCTTAAAAATGAAACATACAAAATTAATAATTGTTAACGGGGAACGGGGTCTATGTTGCAAGGTTTTCGGGTGTGGTTCGTTGTATGTGAAGGGTATATAAAGGTGCCGAGCGGAGTACTGGGGCTTAGTTGAAATCATAACCTTCATCAAGTAACATCGAAGCTCGCTGCGCTCTGTTACGGCTGCCTTGAAAATTCGAAAATAGCGACAAGCCTAGAGCTGCTGGCATTAACAGCGCTCTTTAACAGAGGTGGCAACTCTAAACATACAAAGGTCTGGAAGGATCCCGTTGTTTTAAAAAGCTTTCCAAACGCGAGCAGCAGCTTGGCCGACACAGATTCTTTTTTCATATTTCTTTTCAATTTTGGAGCTCTGGCTGAATAGACGTGTATATTATTAAGTCTTTATTATACTAAACTAACCAAGTTCGATTCTGTAACCACGTGATTGCATAACCTCGCTTGCTAAAACAGTTTAAGCGCTATTTAAATTGGAAGTGACAATTGCAACTGATAATAAAAAGTGAGTGCTTCGAATAATGAAAGTAAAGGGCGAGAATGGAAGATTAAATTATTTATTAACAAATCGGTTTTGCCCAAATTTGCGGAATCACACCCGACTTTCATTTGGTCAGACTTGGTTGCCGTGGCACTGCCGCCAGGCGGCTGTGGCACGTCAATTGTAAAAAGCCATCTACCAGTGCTAGGAAAGGACGCCCCAGCTTTGAAGCAAACGCGCTTAAACTAAGCGGCCGACATGTTTTAGTTGCGCACTCAAAAACATTCTCAGTATGACGTAGCATTTTTGTTCAACAGTGAGCAACCCTGCGAATCAAGCAGGAGATCGCTTCCAGACGGCTTCCCTATGGGTATGCTAGTGTCACTCCCGAAAGAATTTTCATCATCTATCACCAGGGTTCTCCCATATAGCACTCGCTATAACCTATTCAACTGTATCCTAACAGGAGAGTCGTCATCGTGGCTATCCAAAGGCACAAAACCTCGGTCCGAAAGGAACGGACAGCAGATGCTGAGTGAAGATTTGCAACTCTAGCAGTCATTGCTTACGTTAAGCTAGAGTCTTAGTGAAATAAGTATGTTAAAGTAGTACCAAGAGTTGCTCAGGTAATAACATGGTCATTTACGGCTTATTTTATACACTATCGTTGAAATTTTGTAGCGGCTTAAGAAAATGAACATATATGTATACTAATTTCTTTACTTTCACAGATCGTGCTGGTTTGAGCTCAAACAACCACCAGGCAGACATTTACTTAATTAATCATCGTTCACGTAAGTCGAATCATTTTGCCAAATGACTAAAGTGAATTGAAAACTATGAAATTTACATGACAACTCGGTAGTATTTTATAAATATAGAACCGTAAAAATAGTACATGGATAACTCAATACTTGAAGTTAATTGGGTTTGTTATTTTATATTTTTACCTGGCCGAAATTGAGGACAATTATAGTCGTTAATTGTTAGATTTATCCACATAAATCATCTATTATATACTTGTTTGACCGGAGGTATAAATTTGTATAATTTAATATGGAATTTGAAGTAAATTTGTATGCGGAGTTCATAGTTGAAATGAATCATTAGTTGGAGTAATTATTTTGGGCATACGAATGGATATCGAAGAAGCTATGGTGAAGTATTAAAACCAATCAGTTGTGTTAGGGATAATCAGTAAAACCAACCGCATTAGGATTATCATGGCGTTGCTTTTAGTTAAGCACTGTTTAGGGAGGGAAAAATTGTGCGGAGTCTCAGCTACAACATCAAGCTGAGCCAAGTTACCGTGTATAATATGTTCCGTCTTATATTAGGTTATTTCGGCTTTATGCAAGCAGTCTTGGCACGTATATTTATTCTTATGATACTCCAGGAGTTGTTTATAATTTTCTTTAGAGAATAATTGTTTAAAGAACCCTACCCCATACGGCGAACTAAGCAATGTAACCAGACGTGTCAAGCAATAAACATTATTCCTCTACAGAACGTCAACATGGCAATAGAGAAGACAACAGTTAAATTCTAGCGCACTACGACTAAGGCCCGATTTCTCAAAGGTTGCGGTTAGCCAACCACGGGTTAGATTTGTTCGTCCATATGACGTGCGGTTAAGTCATTTGCTTTTCTCAACAACAGTTCCGCCTGATATCGACAAATACCCATCGCTGCTTCAGTGTGACCATACTGTTTGACTAAACGAACGAGTGAACAGCTGACTCGGTTTGGTTTGTTTGTTTTGATTACAATTGGTTGTTTCTGGTCATGGTTTTTCGTAAAAGTTGATTTAAATTACTTGCGATGAAAAGTGAAAGTGGTAGTGCAAAAAGACCCAGAGGGAAAAACAACAAATACAAACAACCAATTTGGTATCGTCCATATTAGTAAATTAATTACGCCTCTCCCTGTACCTTCTTGCATTATTTATTCGATGCTCTGCATCTTCGAATTGCATTTCAATGGCGTGGAATTGAAAAATTTGTGTTGCAGCAAATAATTAAATAAACAAAGCAAGTGTGCTTACAGCTGTTTGCATATAGATAAGAAAAATCGTTCATTTCATCAGGGCTGAGCTCGCGGTTAAAGTTGACCGGTGGATGAGCAGCGTTTAAGTTTTTTCCTCCGGTTACGCCACATACATCATGAGACACTCAAATTCGGTTAAACTGCCTGTCAAGTTGACCAACCGGACTTTGAGAAATCGGGCCTAAGTGGCCTAAGTATAATATATAGATGGCGCCCAACGGAAGTAGCACTATGTAAAGGAAAGTTTAATGCTTAAAGCATTGGCTATTCTTTATATAATGCCAATATCACGTTTATGTTTTGCCTTTCGTGAACGTTTCTTTTACTGAAAGCCAATCCAGATAGTAAGTGCTCTTGAATTGAATACGTCTGTTGCGATTGTAAGTAATTGATTCCAAAAATGGTTTTGTTTTAGTCCATAAAAATTTCTATAAGACAAGAGTCGTCAGCGATTAACGCTATCACTTTATTGCCACAGGTAAATTTTAGTCTGAGTACATGTCGAGTAACTAGGATAAGTCCAGTGAATATTTAGTAGATAGATATCATTGATGCTATCCAGTACCAAGCCAAGGTATTATCATATGAGTCCCTTGCAATCTCGAGACTATCGATATTGAAGTTTGCCATATGGTTCACACTGAATAATATATTGTGTGTATTGAAAAATTATATTATTATGGTAATGGTTTTATTTTACTTCGAGGCCAAGTTTATCGAGTTCGTTTGTATGCCCTGAAATGTAATTGAAAGTTGAAGAAAAGAAAAATATTTAAAGTAAGCAATTGATAACGACATGAAAAGTAGAAGGAGAAAAACCTGTTTGGATTTGGTCCCAGAAGTCCCCAAGGATATGATTAAGGTTCCCAAATAATCACTTTTATTTAAATAATATAAATTATTACAAAGGTTGAAAAGCTGCCGTCACGAGGTTTCTTAGAAGTGTTATGATATCGATATGCTACTTGATATCGATAGATTAATAGATATAGGCTATCGATATTTGAGATGGGAGACTGCCATATCCACCCCCCTCCAATGCTTGCAACTATGTTGCAAAGTAGACGAACTTCTTAGGAGGATGGATTTCGCGTCCACTGCGAGTTCTCACGACGGGTTGTTGATGATTGTAGGCCATTTGAGAATTGGTTGCAGGTAGAGCTTGTGCAGTATTGGTGTTTTCGGCTTCGATAGCATCGATAGATACTGTGCTGTGTCTGTCATTAATGTTGACTACGAAATTTTTGTCGTTGCGACCGGAAATGGTCCATCATAGGGTGCTTTAAGCGGTGGCTTGACTGTGTCATCTCGCAGGATGACGTGAGTAAGTTCTTCAATTAATGTTGACTCGAATTTGTCTGCCTTAACAGGTGGTGATGATATGCGGCATGCCATAGTGTGCGATCCAACCATGTAGAAGTGCTTTGGCTACTGTCTCTGCTGTCATATCTGTTATAGGGATAGCGGCTGGCCATCTCGAAAATCGGTCGTGAGTGTGAGTTTTGTACGGACGGATGCGTTTTGATGATATATCACAGTATAATGGAGAGTCTGTTCCCTTGAGTTGAATTTCGGTGAGCTGTAAAGAAGAATTATTAATTATTATCGATTTGATCATCATTAAAAACTGCTTCTATCCGTGAAAGTGTGTCCGCAACGATGTTGTTTTTGGCTACGATATGTTGGATATCGGTCGTATATTCGCTAATATAGCTGAGCTGACGAGTTTGCTTAGGCGTGGTTTTTTCCGGATTCAGCTGAAATGCGAAGGTGAGCGGCTGATGGTCGGTGTGGGAGAAATATTTCACAGATTGGAAAATTGCTAACAATTCATGATCGTAAGTGCTTTGTTTTATTTGGGGCTCAGTCATGCGCTTGGAGTAAAAACCGAGAGGCTTGAGCGATCCGTATGTCAGTTCATTTTAAGCGGCTCCCACACAGAAATTGCTTGCGTCCACGTAAAGGATGAGTTTACCATTTGCTGATGGGTGCGAAAGTTTTGTGACGTGTGCTAAATCTGCTTTGCACTGCTCGAACATATGATTGGTTGAAGAATCCCATAAAATCGGTGTTTTATCCTTTTTCTTGTTGCCCTTAATTAGCTTTTGCAGCTGTCCTTGTATGAAGGCGGCGTTTGGCGAACAGCACCTGTATACGTTTAGCATTGCTAAAAAAAACTTTTTAGTTCGTGTGCAACTGTAGGTTTTTTGAAGTCTGTGATGGCTTCAACTCGATCTTTCGTTGGAGTGATGCCTTCTTTGGTTATATGGTAACCAAGAAAATCTATCATTGATTGAGCAAAATTACATTTTGATGCCTTTATGCGTAGTCCGTGCTGACGGAGTCTATCGAAGACGATTTTTACATGCTCATAATGCTGTTCAGCGTCCTGCGATGCGATACAGATATCATCAATGTAGACTATGACTACTAAGCACTTATATATAGAGCCTTTAAACTGGGTTTCTTTGGTTTCACTTCTCACGTTGAGATCGCGACCCCAGCGCCCGATCGAAAGCACCCGAACACAACCCGGAGTGAGCGACAGCTAGCAGAGGCTATTTAGCGCTCGCCAAATATGTACTTGTATTTGCAGCAACAACAGCAACTTCAACAGCGCGGAAATGCACGAATCCAAATCCAAGCCTAATGCACAATAATCTAAATTGAATTATTGTAATGGTTTAAACAGTGCATTATTATATGCATTATTTGTAATTTTGTTGGTTTTTTTTTTTTAAATAAATTAACCGCTGGAATAAATGAAAAAAAGCATATAAGCCCACAATTATTTACCAACAAAATGTAGCTGACAAACGGGGGTGGAAAATTTAAAGACGCGAGTACCTGTGCCTGAGGGCCATAAAATTGCGATCGGCTGCGTTCTGACCAATCAATGAGCTGTCAGGAGCTGCATTTTGCTGTGGTCTATGCTAATATCCATTTTTAGGCACAGTTTACGACTTTTTACTTTATCGGCAATGGAATCGCGCGAGAGTGCCTGTCCCTTTTATATATGGGGTCATAAAACTTAGAGATCCGCTGTTTTTGCAATGACCTGCCAATCATCAATGGGCTGCGAATCAAAATAGGTACGAGCTTACCCTTTTAAAAAAGGGATAAATGCATTTGCCACAGGTGTGCCAGCTCGTTTGTCAGCTCAGTGTGCCTGACCGAGCCGCAGCCGCGCACGAGAATACGACACACAGCCGACTCTCATATACACACCAACACCAATGCAGTGAAAATTATTTTCAAAAAATTTTTTACACGCGTGTGAGAAATTTTGTGAAAAAATTTGCTCTCATTTTTTTTTTACACGAGGCTGTTAAAATTTCTCACACGCGTGATAGAATCATGCGTGTAAAAAATCTTCGTGTTAGTTTCATGAAAAAAATAATTTTTTTCTTGTGAAAAAAAATGTTATTTACACTTGTGAAAATACAATTTTTTTTCATTGATGTTATTTATCATGACTGAAAAATATCATTTGAACATTTTACGAACCCTGCTAAATAGCCTCTGCTCTCTGGTGCTCTCTGCTAGCTGCCGCTCACTCGGTGTTGCGTTCGGGTGTCTACGATCGGGCGCTGGGGTCGCGATCTCAACGTGAGAAGTGAAACCAAAAAAACCCAGTTTGAAGGCTCTACATATAAGTACTTTGTGCTATGACGTAGTCTAAGTCTCGGAAAATTTGGTCCATGAAGCGTTGGAATGTCTGACTTGCGTTACATAAACCGAATGTCATTACATTGAATTCAAACAGGCCAAAAAGTGTGACTATCGCTGTCTTGCTGCGGTGCTCTGGCGTTATTAGAATTTGATGATATGCGCTGTAGATCGATACTGGTGAAAATTGATTGGCCATTGAGTTTATATGAAAAACCATGAATGTGCGGTAAGGGGTATCTATCTGGCTTCGTGACAAAATTAAGACGCTTGTAATCTCCGCATGGTCGCGATTCGCTTTCATTTTTCTTAGGTGCCATGTGTAAAGGACTGGCCCACTGCCTGGTGCTGGGACTGCAGATTCCTTGTTTTAACATGTAGTCGAATTCTTGCTTAGCTATCGCGAGATTTTCTGGGTTTAAACGTCGAGCTTTTGATACTACTGGTTGATCTTTCGTATAGATATAGTGTTGTACAGAAGATTTCATATCTTTTGGTGAGTACTTACATGGCTGCGTAAGCTCGCTTTATTCGCGTAGGAGCGTTTCGAAACGATCGTTGTTTACTGGTGAAACTGTATGTAACTTCTCAAGTTCTATGCTGTACACGGTACCTCTCGCTGATAGTTTTGTTGCGCTATCGATGTGTAGTCCATATTCGTGTAGGAAGTCAGCTCCTATGATTGGTTTTGTGACGTCAGCGACGATAAATTGCCAGTCCATTTTTCTGCGCAGGCCGAAGTTTACTGAAGCAATTTTTGTTCTATATGTTTTTATAGGTGTTCCATTTGCTGCATATAGGTTATCCATGGGTTGAGCGTTTCGATCTGTAGGAGGTAATATAGAAAAGTCAGCACCTGTGTCAATGAGATACCTGATTTTCGTTGTGTTATCTGTTCCAAATAATTGACGACTCTTGTTAGCTCCCACACTGTCCGGCGTCGCTGACAGAGTGGACCTTAGTTTTCCGACTTGAGTTTTTTGAAATCACAAGGCTCGATGCATTTTTTTTGCCTTGTCACCAAATTTATAGTTGTATTTGTAAAACGGGAAGCGAGCGGGTGATTTGGGTTTGCTGCGTGAACGACTTCTGTATGATGCGCCTGACTTGAGTTGTTGGTCACCTGCTAAATCTTTCATGCATTTTTAAAGTTGCGACGGTTTGAGGTCGCCCAACTGTATCTCGCGGATGAGCTTGTTCAGCTTGCGTTGGTCCGAATCCGTATACTCTGCGATTAGAGCTGTTTTGATTGCCACGTACTTGTTGAACAATGGTGGATTTCGGTGACTTGATGGCTTGATGGTACTTGGTGGTGTCCATGGTTATGCCAGATACAGCGAACTGTGATTACACTTGGATGAAGTATAAGTCCAGCTGTTCTTTGCAAAACACTGGTGGTTTGATGCCTACTCGAAATATCTCGTGCCCAGTATGCGTTTGAAAGTAAGGTTGAGCCAGCGTGTTTTGGCTTTGAGACGTGTCGAGAATTTGAGAGATGTTGGCAGATTGCGGTGTGTTGATCTGAGTCGATTGATTGACGTCGATGCCAGAAGATGATCCACCTGGTTCTGTCATGGTGAATGTGCCAATGCGTGTGCACTTGCTGCTACCAGTTGTGAAAATTTTTGGCGTGCGTTGCTTAGTCCAAGTGAGGTGTTGCTCTCAACGTCTGGAGGTCGCCAATGTGTGGATTTGGTCCCAGGAGTCCCCAAGGATATGATTAAGGTTAATGGATATAGGCTATCGATATTTGAGATGGGAGACTGCCACAAACAAAAAGTACCCAAATGAATCGGCACGAAATTAAATATACGTTTGATGAAGAGAAGCCACGGAAGTAAACAGAGCTATAAATTCACAAGAAGTGAGGCACATTAAAATGGATGAAGATCAAGATAGAGGGGCAGAAAGCTTGCCGGCTATGCTGGAGAGAGTGTTGACTGCCAATCACAACAGCATGCTTAGAGAAATGTCAAACTTAGTTGAAGTCGTACAAATCCCAAAAAGCTGGCCAAAAGTTTTTTTTTGTCTTTTAATTGTTGCAATATTTGTAGTGGTACATCTAGTTTGTATTGTGACCGTTAATAAGGGGGAAGTGCCCCTACCTGGCTCAGGTGTGACCTACGATCGTGAGCGTCAAGCGTACCTCATCGTTTACTCGTCACGCATCGAAAATAACACTTCGTTCAGAAGCGTATAGAAGCGCGAAAAGTTAACCGATTTGGATTCTACAAAATGGATTATATCCCAGAAAGTACGTAGAATTTGAATACATAGCTCAAAACTATTATTAACAATGCATGAAATAGTGATTCATTAATATAAGTAGAGGTTTTTTCTTAATCACATTCTAAAAAGTCGTTTTAGAAAGAGCAATAAGTCAAAAGTTCCATCAGGTTCCACTCTCTAACAAAATAAAAATTGTTTATACAACTTTTCTTCAAAACATATCCAAAAATTAGCTGCAATGAGCTGCCTATTTAGTCTCGGTGATGATTTTTGAATGGTAATGCGTGTTTTGTAATTGTTGCGACATAATACAAATACACTGCATGACAGCACTCTCCCCCAATTCACCAAATCAACTTTCTCTAAAGAATTTTGGCCCGCTGAAAAAAAATCTGGGGTGGGTGGGAGCTCTTATCAGCTCAACTGTTTCGCTTATAGCTCCGGTGTTTTTTGTCCGATCTGATTGAGGCTCTAACTTAAAAATTGTGGATCTGACGGTTTTTTAGGCCTCAGAGAGGCTAGAGGAGGTCTTGTTTTTTTGGGGATAAAAGGGGGACGGGTGGAATTTTCCAAAACTGAAACCAACTTGATCTGCGTACAGCATAAGTCTACTTTCATGCAAAAATTTGTGGCTCTATGTCTTATAGTCTCCGAGATCGACGCGTTCATACAGACAGACAGACGGACAGACGGACATGGCTATTTCGATTCGGCTGTTAATGCTGATCAAGGATATATATACTTTATGGGGTCGGAAATGTTTCCTTCTCCCTGTTACATACATTCGCACAACTTCATGATTCCCCTTTTCCCATTTTCAATGGGTTTTGTTCAAGCTTTGTTTTCACACAAATATGTGATGGGGTGAGTACTTTTAATGCCATGGGTACAAATGTAGAAATAAACTTAAATATTTTTGTAAAATTTATCGAAATTAAACTGCTTGTAAATGCAAATGGATGAACAAAATTTGTGTTTGTTTTTCAGGGACCGTAAATAATGATTATTTGTAGATTTTTCATCCTCAAAAATCATAAACTTGGAGTACCCGCATGAAAAAACGTATCATAATAGAATACGGTTGTATTTCGCTATTCTATTCATTTCCACAATGATTTTTATTTCTTGATTTCTATTTTATAGCTCAATCAATAATGATTATTTTTTGAGTAAAATGAATAAAAATCTAAATTAAACATTAATTTTTATAAATCCGGAATTTTATTTGTATTTTCAAACTTGGCATTGGGTTCTACTGGTTCGACTTGATTCACTTACTGAGGAAATACATCAATCTTGGCACAATTTCTTAAACACTTGTAGTAATCGACATTTAAGTAATATTTATAATATTTATTTCTGAGTTTTATTTTAAAAATCAAATTTAATCATTATTTTTTGAGTTATACAATAAAAATCAAAAATAATCATTTAAGTTTGATTTTTATAATAGAACTCATAATGATTACGGTCCCTGTTGTTTTTACATTTGATCTTAAAGTATTTCATTTACTTGAAGAACAGCACTGAAATACAAAAATTGTACATTAAATGAATTTTTTATAAATTTGTTGGTGAAAATAGACCATACTTTAATTTTATTCTGATGCCTGAGATTTTAATTTCGATTTTATATACAAATTATTTATATATCAGAGATCTGCACGGATGCATTGCAACTACTAGTGCACTGCATAAGTTTTTGATATTTTGTACACTTGAGTGTTGAGTTCACACTGGAGCGATGTTTCTCACGCCGAAAAAATATCGATACATCGTTTGCTGAATCGATTTATTTGCCAGCTCTACTATATGTTCTTGCCATTTTGTTATTGGGAGTTTTGACTTCAAATTCGTAATCAGCGACCCCGAAAACCATCGAGTACAAACTTTCAGTCAAATAAATACGTTTTTGAAAAAATTGTCCGCCATATTGGATCCGCCATTTTGTTTTTTTGGGTTTTGACTTCAAATTCGTAATCAGCGACCCCGAAAACCCCCGAGTACAAACTGTCAGCCAAATCAAATACCTTTTAGACTTTTGGCCAGTGTTTTTGGGATTTGGGACCACTGTGCGACTGTCTATAGGAGCTGTGGTGAATTTAGATCAAAGATTTAATGATCCGTTGAACGGTAACCATATGCGTAGTCTTAATACATTTGGTGTGTCGAATACCGTTACGCACGATAGAGCTAGAATAGATCGATGGAACATCGCTTTTGATGGTAATGAGGAAGTAGCTGAATTATTTTTATACTCTGTACCATAGGTACACAGTATTATAAGTTTGTGCAAAAGTATGTAACATCAAGAAGGAAGCATCTCCGACCCCAAAAAGTATATATATTCTTGATCAGCATCAACAGCCGAGTCATGTCCGTCTGTCCGTCTGTCTGTCCGTATGAACGCACAGATCTCAGAGATGGTAAGAGATAGAGGTTTGACATGTTTGACATACATATGCTTCTTATGTCTGCAGGCAGATCAAGTTTATTTTCAATTTTGTCCCCGCCCCCTGCCGCCGCTATTTAGAAAAAGCGTCATGTCTCCTACAGTTTTTGATAGGTGGGTTGTTCCTTCTTTATATAATATATTTAGTTATAAGGATAACTTATCGATCAGCCAAATGAATGGTGAAGATTGGATGAACGGTTTTCGACTTATGATCAAAAGACTGTTCGCTGCTGCAGCGCAGAAGCAGCGCTGCTTTCAGCTGCTACTGCAGCATCAAAATTTATGCTGAGCGTATAATTTCGTTGGTACAGAGTATGCTACAGTCGGGCTTCACCGACTTTCTTTCTTGTTTAAAGTGGAAACTGATGGCTAGACAACTGGTCGAAAGCGCAGCTCATAGCTGATTTCCAGGCTGCGAGGTAAGGCAGAAAAATGGTTTTGGTTTTATCATAAACAATGACCAGATACTACATTATCAGAACTAAAAGGAGCGATAAAAAGAAAGTTTCAAACCTTTGAGAATGACTCTGAAAAATTATTGCGTTTATTAGCTCGACATCAGCAATCCAAAGAATCTTTTGACGAATTTTATACTGAAATGGTGATGATGAATTCACGGCTTCGTAAGCCGTTAAGTGACGACAGATTAACACATCTAATTAAGGGTAATGCAAAAGAAACACTAAGCAATCTACTGTTTCCTCAAGACATCTTCAGCTTACATTATCTGCGTACAGCAGCGCGAATGGCAGAAGCTTTTGTTGAACAAAAGTATAGTCGACGTTTTCACCAGGCTCATAGGAAGAATGCCAGTGAGTTAGAAGTTAGTGAAGTAGACGGAAATTCATTAGAGCTTCAGTCAGAAGAAGAGGTAGCAGCGTTTAAGTCATTTGAAAAGCGTCAAAAATCTTCAACGGACACATCCAAGTACAGGTGCTGGAGTTGTGATCTTATTGGACACGCATTTTATGACTGACCTTCTGAAGTAAGAAATATGTTTTGCTACCGTTGTGGCGAGAAGAAGGTTACTTCGGTTACCTGTCCCAAGCACCAGGGAAACAAGTAACCGAGAGAGATCGAGTAGGGGATCTCTCGCTCGAGAATCAAGCCCCAGAATTGAAGTCAAACACATAATATTAAGTAAGAATCAGAATAAGGAATTTTATTTAAGTGCATTACATTCCATTCGTTTGGAACGGCTTACTAGCAACTTAAGTAAAACTGAAGTTTTAAAGAAAATTTTGAAATGCAGAGATAGATATTATATAAGCAAAGAATTAAGTTCTCCAAGCAACTAGAAGTGATTACTTGAAAGATGAACAATGACAATAGACCTTATGCCAAAATCTTAATAAGAGAGGAAGAAGTTTTTGGTCTGCTTGATTCGGGTGCGTCCGTTAGCGTTTTAGAAAAAGGATGTCAGGATTTAGTAAAGCAGTTGAAAGTATCAGTGAAGGAAATGAACAGCATAATAAGCACAGCCGAGGGAAAAAGACAGCCTATTTTGGGATCGGTGAATTTAGAGGTTTGTTATAATATGTTAAGGAGGACTATTTCTTTTAATTTAGTTCCTTGTTTGCAACAATCTGCTTATTTTGGAGTTAATTTCTGGAGAGAATTTTATGTCGCACCAAATCTTATTTCTGAACTGAAAGTTAAACCAGAAACTTGTCTTACGATTAAAAGTCAGTAATTGTCGGTGGAGCAAACGGAAATATTAAGAGAGGTTATAGAACATGTTGGGACTCTGCCCTTGTGCAGAGTGTATTAAGTAAATGGTTCGGACTCTGCCCCATGCAGAGTTTATCGGGGACAAAAATTAAGACGTCTGCTTGCATTCGATCTCCAATATGCACTCATTTTAATGATTGAAATAAAGTAGACAAAGAGTGCGTGTATAACAAAAGCTCTATGTGAGCGGTGAAGGGTTTACAGCAATTGTGTGTGTACAATGTGGGATAGATGCTTAGAACTAGGTAAACAATATATAACTGTGGAAATAAATGGCAATAAAAGTATGATGAATATGAGGGCGATGATCTTCTCCAACATATTCCGCCCGGTAAAAGGTCCAAGTTCCTTTCACTAATCTTCTTGCCTGGGGAGTGGGGCTAGTTTACAAATAGGTCGGCGAATAGTTCCCTTTTTCGTCTTTACGTTGGCCACTCTGACTCGTCTGTCAGCGCCGGCGTGAGTGCTGGTTATTCGCCCCAATAGCCATTCTTGGGGAGGTTGATTGTCCTCATGAACCAAAACAACCTGATCGCATTTGATGTTGGCCTGTGGCTGAAGCCATTTGGTTCGCAACTGCAATGAGTGTAGGTAGTCGCTCCTCCACAGTTCTTGCCGGTGCAGATGCTCAACAATCATGGTAGTGAAATTGTGTTTCTTTGGAAGCAGCAGCGGAAATTTGGCATCAAAGGGTATTGGCGCCTTGGCTAAGCGGCCAGCTACGCGCAGTACAGGCACAGATTTATGATAAATTTTAATTTCTGTTAGGAAGGGATTCAACCTTTGAAATTCAGGTGAGAGAACCTTGTTGGCCCTTAATAGACTTATTTCCTTGCCATACGCTTGTTGTTGAATTTGAGAGACAATGAAATTAAATGTATGACGCAATTCAGTTGCTGATGTGTAGATCGCCTTTTCTAGTGTACAACCTCGACTAGCTCTAACTTTGTTGAAGACTCGCAACACGAAAGCCATAACTCGTAAAGTAGGACGATAAAATGAGAACTTGAACAATTCTGCTCAATAAAAGTTCCATCGTTGCCACTATCACTTCACTTTAAAACCACTGCCTTCTGCTGCTCCAAATCTGAGTCGGGAATTTTGGTTTCCAACGAAGTTTGAGGCCATTGAGCTGCGTCGAGAGACAAAAATGATGGTCCATTAAACCAGATAGCCTTATTCAGCTCACTAGCTTGGCATCCGCGGGATACTATGTCCGCTGGGTTGTTTTTTCCAGGAACGTACCTCCAGTTCACCGTAGGAGCAATAGACTGCATTTCCGAAATGCGATTAGCAACGAAGCAGTGTAGTTTTAAAGAGTGCATTTTAAGCCAATGCAAGCCAATTTTGGAGTCTGTCCAAAAGAAAATACCATCTACAAATGGTTCAAGCTTGTGTTTGATTTTAAGCCAAGTTTTGCAAAGTAAGAAAGCAGCGCATAATTCCAAACGAGGAAGTGAGATTGATTTTAATGGCGCAACTCGAGATTTTGCTATAATCAATGCTGTCGTAATCTCTCCTCTACATATGCTCTCAGATAGATGCAACATCCATATGCACGTTCGGATGCATCTGAAAAGCCGTGAATTTCGCAAGTGTAGTTCAAGGAAGTATTTACAAATCTTGGAACTTCGATGAAGTTGAGGTTGTGTAGATCCGATTCAATCTGCTTCCACTGAGTCTCCAGCTCAGCAGGGAGTACTGCATCCCAGTCAAGACCATTTAGACATAACTCCTGAAGGAAAATTTTGCATCGAACAACAACAGGAGATACTAGGCCAATCAAGTCATATAAGCGAGCAGTAATAGACAGAACAGATCGTTTGGTGGGAACAGGACAGATTGGTAGACAGTAGCGAAAACAAAATAGATCCTTTTTTGGTTGCCAAGACATACCAAGAGCTTTGGTAATTTCCTTGCAGTCGACTTTGAAATGAAATTTGGAATCTGCTTCTGAAAGACTTGTGTTCCATTTAGCAAGCTCTAGTCCCGCCTTAGAGAGAATATTGGTAACCTCAGTTATCATCTCCTCCAGCTCCTCAGCACTTTCTGCTCCTGTAAGAAGGTCGTCCACGTACATATTTCCTTCAAGAACGGCTGCTCCAACTGGAAATTCCTTTTTATAGTGGTCGGCTATAAATTTTAGACTGCGGATTGCGAGGTATGGGGCACAAGATATGCCATAGGTTACCGTGTTTAGCTGGAAGAGTTCTAATGATTCATTGGGTGATCGTCTCCATAGAATAAGCTGATATATCCGATCTTCAGGGTCGATAATGAACTGTCGATACATTTTTGATATTTCGGCCGTAAGAGCATGGCGATATAAGCGAAACGAAAGCAATGTCAATATAAGATTTTGCTGGATAGTCGGACCAACATATAAGATTTCATTTAGTGAAATGTTTGAAGAGCTCTTATAAGAAGCGTCGAATACTGCTCGAAGCTTGGTTGTTTCACTTTCTGGCCGAATGACGCCATGATGTGGAATTACATAATGTGACTTCTTTGGGTCGAACGCTGGCATGCGCTCCATATGCTTCAGGTTGATGTACATTTCCCTAAGTAGGGGTTGACGCTCTAGACGACGCTCAAGCTGCAGAAATCTACGCTTTGCAATTTCATAGGACTCACCAAGTATCATAGGTGACTCTTTGAACGGTAAACGTACCTGAACTCGTCCTGAATGAAGGAATTTTGTGTGTTCCTGAAAGTGGTTTTCACACATTTGCTCTTCCTTGCTAAGAATCTTATGATTGGGGTCAGGACCAACGAACTCCTCAATCTGCCAAAACCTTTCCAATAGATTATTTTTATTTAAGGATCGAGCTACGTTACAAGTAATAGGGGGTTGAGTGTGAAACTTCGTTGATTTTCCCGCCTACTATCCAACCAAGGTCAGTGTTTATCAAGCAAGGTAAACCAGGACCAAGGGTAATTTTTCCATCTGAGATTAAGTCAAAGAACTCCTGTGTGCTTATGAGCAGATCTATCCGTTGAGGTTTAAAGAACAAAAAAATATGCCAAACTTATCTCGAATCAAAACGATTGCTGTAGGGATTAACGCGCGTCGTGAGTGACGTAAAACCATAGAGCCTGCATGGGTGGGCTCGTGTGCTGGCTGACTTGGTAGTTGAGCAGGTATGGTGGCAACTTGCTCCGAAGATCCTTTATGCAATTAGGTATGATGCAGTCCTTGGCACACGCGGCATCGAGATTTAGTCAAACATTTAGCAGCCATGTGACCCTTGCGCAAACAGTTCAGACATAAAGAAGTCTGCTTTACAAATGTGTACCTTTCAGCAACAGTTAGTGACGTAAAAGATGGGCAACCTGCAAGCATATGATCCGTGGCTGTACACTTTTGGCAACTATTATGAGAAACAACAAAAGCCTTTTTGTTTTGGCTCGGGCGATCTTTCATAACTGGCTTATGCTCTGGTAAATGTTTAGCATTGCTCTCTAAGAATTGACAATGAAGGCTGAGCGTTTGATAGCAAAAATCCCAGGCTGACAACTTCTCATATTCTTGTACACGATCATAGGCCTGTTTCGAATCGGAATCCAACTTTAATAAATCAAGATGTATTAATATGGCATTCATCTTATCTGCCACTGATCCTGATGAAAGCAATCAGATCACACGTAAACTGGCTGGGTCTGACCTTTTCAAGGCTGGAACATCGAACAGTCTAGCTATAAGCTCTACGAAAATAAGAACTTTCTTGTCATATCGTTCTTTCAATTGATTCACTGCCTTTGGATAATTTTCTTCAGTCACTTGAAAGGCTGAAATGACGCTCAGGTCAGGACCTGAGAGACAGCTGAGTAAATAATTGAACTTGTCAACAGCAGAAATTGAAGGGTCGTCATGCACCATGGTTCCAAAAGCAGTGATGCATTTTTTATAATCACTGTATTTGCCATCAAACTTTGGTAATTTAAGTGAAGGTAAACGATTGTGGTGGCCACTAGCATATGCTGACGAATTGAGGAAACTCTGCTCATCTGATCTATCTCTCCTATTTGCACCAAGCCGCCTGAGGATAACTGCCTTAGCTTCAATATAAGCATTTTCTACTTCTTTACGGGTAGAATCTTGAGCATCCAGTTTTTCGATGAGCGATGTTACTTCCAGACTTTGCTGAAAATATGACTCCAGAATCTGCGATTGACATTCAAGAGTAGCCAAATCAATTTGAATTTCAATGCGAGTTTTCAAACTATATATATTTCTCAACATGGTATTTCTCTGCTGTCTTAAAGAAGATAACTCAGTTTTATTTAAGGGAGGAGACATTTTAAGAGAGGGGAACCAGTAACGATGAGCAAAGGTAGTGATGGTGGATTGGCAAATAATAAACGATGAAGAGAGACAAATGAGCTTTTATTTAACTGTGGTTAAGCTTACGGTTTCAGCACATGCATGTGATGCGGGACTATGTTGACGACGACGTCGGCGTAGGCAGCGCTGTAATCATCGATTCTCTTATGCGCTGATCTCCAAGCAACTGCTTTGATGAACACGATGCTGATGCTGGTGAAGGGTTTCAGCAATTGTGTGTGTACAATGTGGGATAGATGCTTAGAACTAGGTTAACAATATATAAATGTGGAAATAAATTGCAATAAATGTATGATGAATATGAGGGCGATGATCTTCTCCAACAGAACAGTTCCCATAATTTTCAAATCCAGGTCGAGGTCGAACGCATCTTGAGATTCACCATTTAGACACTGGCGAGGCCGAACCGTTCAAGATTAAGCATTATCCATTATCAAGTACCAGACAAAAGGAAGTATATGCCGAAATAGAGCGTATTTTGGCCTTAGGAGGGATTGAAGAAAGTAATTCACCGTGGTGTAGCCTGATGGTACTAGTGAGAAAATCTGCTAAGAATAGACTATTTATGTATGGATTCACGGAGGTTGAACGAGCATACAAAGAAATATGCGTATCCGTTGCCTCATATAAATGGCTTGCTAAGTAGACTGCAGGATACCTATTTCATTACTGGAATAGATCTTAAGGATGCTTACTGGCAGATGCCTCTAGACGAGGAATCTAAAGAGAAAACTGCCTTTGCTACACCAGGGAAACCACTGTATAATTTTACAGTAATGCCCTTCGGGTTGTGCAATGCTTCACAAAGGATGAGCAGATTGATGGATAGGGTTACACCTGGAGCCTTAAGAGAAAACGTTTTCATTTATCTTGACGATTTATTAGTTTGCAACCCCAATTTTGAAAGTCACCTGAAAACTTTGAGGCAAGCAGCTCAATGTCTTAAGGACGCGCAGCTAACCATCAATGTGGAAAAGTGTAAATTCTGTCAACGAGAAATCAAGTACTTAGGGTATATAGTTGGTCAAGGTACGCTTCAAACAGACCCAGCCAAAGTTGAAGAGATCGTTAAATTTCCTATTCCTGAGACCCCACGTTAGAAGATTTCTAGATATGACTGGGTATTATTGCAGTTCATACCAATTTATGCGGAAATTGCTGCTCCGTTAAAGGATAGCTTGCTAAAGTCGAGTAAATTTAAAATCTCACCTGAAGCGGCAGAAGCCGAAAAAAAACCCAAAAAAAAGCGTTGATAACAGCTCCGTTTTTTGTTCAGCCGAATTTCAACAAAGAGTTTGCTATACAATGTGATGCTTCTAGATTAGCTTCTAGGTAGAGTCTTGACACAACTAAATGAAGATGGAATAGAGCAATTGCTTAAGAGGCTCAGAAACTAAAGAAAAGGGAGAAGAACTTTTCAGTGACAGAATTAGAATGTCTGGGTGCAATAGTGTGTTTAAAACAGTTCCATTGCTATGTTGAAGGGTTACCATTTAAAATAATCACTGATCATGCAAGTCTTAGATGGCTCATGACTCAGAAGGATTTGAGTGGTAGGCTTGGAAGATGGAGCTTAAAATTACAAGCCTATGATTTCAAGATCGAATATAGGAAAAGAGCGTTGCATGTAGAGCCAGATACACTATGTGGAGGAAATAGAAATCCCACAAATGGCCAAAGAAATTTATCTTGACAGTAAAGACTTTTTGTCGCCGGATTACACTGAACTAAAAGCAAGAAAATAAGGAAGTCTTACCGGATACGTGTGTATCGGACAAATTCGTATATCAAAAAGTAAAGTTTCGAAAAGGAGAATAAGAAGATGAAGCCAGTTTATGGAGATTGTGGTAACGCTTAGAGCCCAAGTTGTCAATAACAATCACCAAATTGCTTCGTATCATGCTGGATTTGGAAAAACTTTAGCTCGTGTTAGAGAAAAATATTATTGGCCTAATATGTGCACAGAGATAAAACAGTTCGTAGATGTGTGTGAAAGTTGTAAAGAAGCGAAGGTTGTTAATAAGATTCAGAGACCTCCGATGGGAAAACAAGTAGTGACTGAAACACCTTTTCAAAGGATTTATATGGACCTTTTAGGACCGCGTACTTAATGGGGAAACTCGATGATTTTTATTGCTATCGATCATTTTACAAAATACGTTTTCTTGAAAGCTTTAAAAAAGCCAATAGCACTAACATTATTCAGTTCCTTGAAGAATACGTGTTTCACACGTTTGAAGTTCCAAAGTTCATCCATAGTGACAATGGAAAACAGTTCGTTTCGTCACAAATGACAGATTTTCTAAGTAAATATTGTATAACGCATGTACAAACTGGCTTATACTCACCGCAGACTTCGAATTCTGCTAAATGGGAAACAAGATCAGTGGGACAGACACTTATCGGAAATTTGTAGTGTATTGAGGAGTGACCATCATGAAGCACTAAAATGTACCCCATATTTTTACTTATTTGAAAAATCTATGCCACGACATGGTAGTTCCTACAAGCTCTTGCGGCATCTGCAAGCTATAAAGGATAATCAGATTGTCACGATAACTCACAATTGTAAGATGCAGCTAGTCCATGAATGGATTAAAGAAAATTTATTGGAAGCTCATTTGAAAGCTGAAAAATGTTACAACACAAGAGTTAGACCTGTAAATTATGTAGTTGGCCAGGAAGTTCATAGAAAGAATTTTGCTCAGAGTAAAGCGAGTCATTGGATAAATGCAAAATTATTATTATTGCCCACCTATTTAAAATGTAGAATTAAAAGGAAGATCGGAACAGCGATATATGAAATAGAAAATCTGCAAGGTAGATATCGCGCTAAAGATCTTAAGTCTATGTAAGAATGCCCAACTAATTTTAATCTCAGGGTGTGATCGAGCCCCACGAGTAAGCTTTCTATAGTTTTTAATACTTTGCATAAAGGCAACCTGGTTTTCCTTTTCTGCGGCTTAGAGGCCTTCGAAGAAGATGGTGTTACGGCTGCCTTGAAAATTTGAAAGTAGAGCCAAACCTAGAGCGGCTGGCATAATCAGCGCTCTTAAACAGAGGTGGCAACTCAAAACATACAAAGGTCTGGAAGGATCCCGTTGTTTTAAAGAGCTTTCCAAACGCGAGCAGCAGCTTGGCCGACACAGATTCTTTTTTCATATTTCTTTTCAATTTTGGAGCTCTGGCTGAATAGACGTGTATATTATTAAGTCTTTATTATACTAAACTAACCAAGTTCGATTCTGTAACCACGTGATTGCATAACCTCGCTTGCTAAAACTGTTTAAGCGCTATTTAAATTGGAAGTGACAATTGCAACTGATAATAAAAAGTGAGTGCTTCGAATAATGAAAGTAAAGGGCGAGAATGGAAGATTATATTATTTATTAACAAATAGGTTTTGCCCAAATTTGCACCATGTGGAATCACACCCGACTTTCATTTGGTCAGACTTGGTTGCCGTGGCGCTGCCGCCAGGCGGCTGTGGCACGTCAATTGTAAAAAGCCATCTACCAGTGCTAGGAAAGGACGCCCCAGCTTTGAAGCAAACGCGCTTAAACTAAGCGGCCGACATGTTTTAGTTGCGCACTCAAAAACATTCCCAGTATGACGTAGCATTTTTGTTCAACAGTGAGCAACCCTGCGAATCAAGCAGGAGATCGCTTCCAAACGGCTTCCCTATGGGTATGCTAGTGTCACTCCCGAAAGGAATGTTCATCATCTATCACCAGGGTACTCCCATATAGCACTCGCTATAACCTATTCAACTGTATCCTAACAGGAGAGTCGTCATCGTGGCTATCCAAAGGCACAAAACCTCGGTCCGAAAGGAACGGACAGCAGATGCTGAGTGAAGATTTGCAACTCTAGCAGTCATTGCTTACGTTAAGCTAGAGTCTTAGTGAAATAAGTATGTTAAAGTAGTACCAAGAGTTGCTCAGGTAATAACATGGTCATTTACGGCTTATTTTATACACTATCGTTGAAATTTTGTAGCGGCTTAAGAAAATGAACATATATGTATACTAATTTCTTTACTTTCACAGATCGTGCTGATTTGAGCTCAAACAATTATTAGGCAGACATCTACTTAATTAATCATCGTTTGATCATGCCATAAGAAACATGATTCACGTAAGTCGAATCATTTTGCCAAATGACTAAAGCGAATTGAAAACTATGAAATTTACATGACAACTCGGTAGTATTTCATAAATATAGAACCGTAAAAATAGTACTTGGATAACTCAATACTTGAAGTTAAATTGGTTTGTTATTTTATATTTTTACCTGGCCGAAATTGAGGACAATTATAGTCGTTAATTGTTAGATTTATCCACATAAATCATCTATTATATACTTGTTTGACCGGAGGTATAAATTTGTATAATTTAATATGGAATTTGAAGTAAATTTGTATGCGGAGTTCATAGTTGAAATGAATCATTAGTTGGAGTAATTATTTTGGGCATACGAATGGATATCGAAGAAGCTATGGTGAAGTATTAAAACCAATCAGTTGTGTTAGGGATAATCAGTAAAACCAACCGCATTAGGATTATCATGGCGTTGCTTTTAGTTAAGCACTGTTTAGGGAGGGAAAAATTGTGCGGAGTCTCAGCTACAACATCAAGCTGAGCCAAGTTACCGTGTATAAAAGTATAAGTATATAAAAGTATATTTGTTCTTATGATACTCCTGGAGTTGTTTATAATTGGCCTCAGAGAATAATTGTTTAAAGAACCCTACCCCATACGGCGAGCTAAACAATGTAACCAGACGTGTCAAGCAATAAACATTATTCCTCTACAGAACGTTAACATGGCAATAGAGAAGACAACAGCCAGTTAAATTCTAGCGCACTACGACTAAATGGTATCAGCACCTACAACCAAATGATGAAACAACCGATGGACAGCAAGGCCACTCAGCCTTCGACATCAGAGGTGGGATAAAGTACAAATGGTACACCGAGAAGGAAAGATTGCAATCACGTTTGATTCTGGAGCTGAATGTTCTCTGATGAAAGAAAAGATAAGTAAAAAACTTTCTGGAAAAAGAATTAATGATATTGTGAAACTATAAGGAATAGGAAACGATAGCATTTACAGTACAAGTCAGATATTAAGAAGTGTATTAATTAATTAACATTGCATTGAGTTCTTTAAAAAGCTTGCTAACAGCGGTTGAGACTAGTAGTCGATCGTGGCAAGACGCGATGGATGAGGTCCAGCTAGCCTTAAATTGCATAACTAACATGGTCACAAATGCAAGTCCGTTAGAGATGACGATTAGGAAATCACCTATTGAAATCACCCACCTAATGATTCAGATAACTTCGTAGATTTGGGCTAAAGCTGCCGATCCATTACAGCGATCTATGATAAAACTAGGTTTGACAAAAATAAAGAAAAAGTGGTCGGACAGAAAGTGGGAGATTTTGTACTACTGAAGAATGACGAAGTAATCAAACCAAATTAGATCCAAAGCTTAGAGGACCTTTTCTAGTGACTGAAGTTTTGGATGGAGATAGATATACTCTACAGTCACTGACTAACAAGAGAACGAATAAGTATGCTCATGAAAATTTAAGAAAACTACCGGACGGACAACTATTTACCGATTTGGATGTAAGTGAAGATTATACTGGATTTTCAACATTATCCGTTGAAAGAGACAGTAGATTGAACACCAGGGAGGGTGTGTCAATGTGGAGAGAGACGGAATGAAAGGCACCAGTGAGAGTGTTGATGAAACTGTTGAAAGGCAGTAATGTTCTTTAAGAAAAAAGGGAATGAAAATAGCGCATGCATCATAGTGCAGGCACAAGTGCAAAACATAAGTTTTGATCATGGCGTGTGGGACATATGATGGTGTGGCTGTGGTTTGAAAAATTATGTATAATCTTTCTTGCACTGAAACACCGACTTAATAAAGACAATCTGAAATGATATAATTATATAAATAGTTTTTGAAAAGCAACTGCTTACAAAGAAAATGAAAGGAAACATATTGTAAGATTTTTGTACAATAAAGACAAATTGTGATTGGTTAAGGAAAAAAAAAAAGGTTTTAACTAGCCAATCTGTTTTTTATTCGGACTTGAGCACTGACCACACAAGGACGCGTAATCGTCAGGAGAGCCGTGTCGGTTTGCAGAAAGTGTAAGATCGTTAAAAATGTGTACTGTGAGGACGTGTAAAGCCCTCACATTTGGTAATATTAAGTTAGGTTAGCAGAGAGGGGGGGACAAATGTTCCTATTTTCTTATGTTTGAGCTACATTTTCTCATGAAGTCCATTGTCTTAGGTTAAATTAATATCTCTTATGTTTAAGCTGAATTTTCCCAGTTGAAGTATAAGTTCCTTTTATATCTAATTTTCGCGAGTTTTAGTTAGTTTAGGTAGGCATAGCCAGCAAAACCCGCCAGAAAAACAAGCTAGGAAAGCTGCGTGCTTGTGCACTGTCAGGCACTGACAACACTGGCTACCGACCCGCGTAGGCAGAGACCAAGGGCAAGGAGGGGAGGCGAGGCGAGGTAGCCGTCAGACGACGAACGGCCGACCACCCGACGCCGGTCTTAAGGAGTAAGAGAGAGGGAAGAGGTTTGGCTCGCGCCTGCCACGCGCCTGATTCTTGCCCAAGAACAACGACGCCGCCGCGAACAGAGGGATGACCGCCGAGACGCTGACGCAATCGACAGAAAACAGCGAGCGCAGGTGCAGTCCACCCAGAGCGAGATGGATGCAAGAAGGGCTGAGACGCACTCGCTTCACACCCAGGAGCAGCGAAGCCGCTAGGTGCTGAGGATCGACGCCGACAGAGCCAAATCTGGGTCAAGGCAGGCAAGAGTTTGCGAAACGGTAATTTAATCGAGTTTGGCGATCGAAAGTGAACAGACGGGCAGTTTAACAATAAAAGCCCTGGGGCTTTCTAGTTACACGTGCCGGAACCGCAAGACTTATTTGACTAAGCAGAGCGCTTGAGTCAATCTCACCTGACAGGAGCTTATGAAGGAAAAACATACCATGGTAAATCCTACGATTATTGAGGGATTGAAGAAGCAATAAGCGTAGTCTATGCTCGACCGGAGGTAAGTGCCTATTAGAAACAGAGACATCATCAATCATACAGTCATAAAAATAAGGCGTACCACGATGAAAAGTAATATATTTACACTTCTAATTGCTGAGAGGCAGACTGTTGATCTTGCACCAATTATTAAGAGAGTTTAGGTTCTTTGAAGGAGAAGATGGGTCATCATAAGACCGGCAAAGTTTAAGATCATCAGCATACATTAGAATGATACAACACTGTTGGAACTCCATTAACAAATAGGTTGAAGAGACTGCCTTGGGAAACACCAGAGTATATACAAATGGATGCACAAAACTGTAAGTTGAATCTAACTCTTTGGGTGCGATCCGACAAATAAGCCAGTTTCAGTATAAGGAGCTCGGGATTAACGGAGTCAAAAGCTTTGCTAAAAAATATGTGTATATTACATCCGATTGCTGCTTGTTTACAAACCCCATATTGACAAGTGTTGTGAATTCAAGCAAGTTAGTTTCGACTGAAGGTTTTTTCATAGATCCATGTTGTGATGGGGAAATTATAGAACGGCGGAAATGCTGTTATTGAGAAGTGATCAGAGTCTCGAAAACTTTAGGAATTGCCGATAGCTTGGGAATGCCAGGGAATAGGAAATCTACAAGTTGTAGAAAGAGGTTGAAAAGTTTTAGCAGGGGCTCACACAACTAGACAGGTCCAGGGCAGAAAGAGCTTCAACGGATGTTAATCTTGTCAGTAGGCTCTCCGAGTCTAAATGGGCAATTTTGTAAGGATAAGACTGTCCAATATTGAGCGATGAGGAGGAATAGCATTGCTGGAAAAATGATGCAAACAAGTTGGCCATATCCCCAACATTGTCGGCACTTGTGTTGTCCAGAGAAAGAGCAGCTAACCAGATAATTTTGGTAACACTCGAAATTGAGAGTAAAATAATCTAGTGGGATCCAGTTTACTTTGTCGGAGGGGACGGGGCGCATAGCGGGACGAAATCATTAAAAACGAATTATAAAATGACTTGGTAGCACTCACAATGAGGTGAGAAGAGTCAGGGAATGACCAATCGTTATTGTTAAGCGCATCAATAATGGCAGAAAAATTCGCTTTGAGAAAACGAAACGTAGGAGTACCTTGCTCATTCGAAGTCGGGATACATATGATACATATCAATTTGTAAAGTAGGATGGTAAACATCCTCAGGGACTGATAAAGGTGGCACTCTAGATACCACAGAGTTGGGGACATCATTGGTAAACACAAGATCAAGGAGCCTATGCATACCATGCGAAATGAAGTTTATCTGGCATAAAGGAACCGCTGCCTTTAAATCAACAAAGTTATGTTGATCTGATTGGTAGAGTTCATTTGAGTTAGCACAAGGTGACCAAGATAAGTGATTAATATTGAAGTGACCAGCAACTAAGTACTAAGCGGTCAAAATCTCCCAATAGAGCTTTTATTCGCTTAATTTGTTCAGCATGACACATATAAATGGCAAGCTCAGACGCAGGGGAAATGTACGAACATGTTATATAAATGTTATTTTTATGTGTTCGGATTTTCATCGGAACAAATTCAATGTTGGAAGAGAAACATATGGGATTTCATAAGATGCCCAAACAGCGCTTATAGCAATCAAAACTCCACCACCACGACGCCGAGGACGATCATGTCTGTACATAATGTAGTTATCAGTCAGGATTTCGGAATTGTCAATGTCAGGATAGGAAAAAGCAAGTGCATCATATGCAATAGTCGCACTATTGCTATATAAAAAACTAAGCTTACCGCGTAGGCTATTGACGCCTATATTAAGGCGATCTGTAAAAATGTGAGCATCTGTATTCTCAGGCCAGAAAGATGGAACATGCGCTCTGTCGATATTTGCGTCCGGCATAGTGATTTTCAATGAAGATAAACTTCCATTAGACTTAAAGTTAAATTTCCGAACCACAATCTCATCATCGTTAGAAATATTTAGGCAGAGCATATATTATATATTGTCTGACTAGATCATCCGTAGTAGTAGCCATCAATCGGGATACAAATATGAACTTAAGAGGTACCACATATGTTAGCACTGGGGAAGATATCAAGCTAGTTTTCGCAGAAGAAAATCCGGCCCACCCAATAGCTGAACCGGAGCTAGAGAGTGCAAGACTTGAGCAGGCGACGGGAACTGAAGCAGGAATCCGAGCCGGAATGGCAGTAGGAACTGCTGGAGGATTGGCACCAGGAACAAAAGCAGCATCAGCTTATGCGAGACTTAACCCGGCCGCCGGATCAGCAGCAGGAATTGAAGCCGGAAATACAGCAGGAACAGCAGGAGGGTTGGCAGCTGGAACAGAAACAGCATTAGCGAGTACAAGACAAGTAACAACAAGCATTAGCGAGTGAACTGGCAGCAGGAACAGTGGCAGGAACATTGTCAGGAATCGGAGCCCGAATCGCAGCAGAAGCAGTTTGAGAAGGAGCCGCTTGCGGACTTATATCAGGGACAGAAGCCGAAACAGTCGCAAGAACAATATTTGGATTAGCAACAGGGACCGATGAAGAAGCGGTAGGAGAGACGTCTGCAGGATCGGCTGCCTATTTGCCATCATTAGCAATAGCAGATAAAACAGCGAGAAAGGCGACAGAAATGGCACTGGGATCAAGAACGGGATACCAAGCAGCGTTTATGCCTGAAAAGGGTAATGGGCTCGACGAAGAGCCAGGCACGGGGTTCTGCAGATTATAAGTAGTGGGATAGGCTATCCAGTAAATCCCTCGTAGGCGACTCGCTGAGAAGTTTACATCCCAGGAATTGAGTTTCCAGCGTGAAGAACTCTTCGGGGAGTGCGAAAAATTCTGTATGAATAATCTTTGAACCTGTGTGAGTGTGGCGCATAATAGCACGAAACTCGATCGATCGTTCCTTTGGCACCTATAACCTATGGTCATCCGATTATGACAAAACTTTTAAGAATTGTGTAAAAGCTTATAGAAAAGAGGTTTACATTGAACATTTTTTTTTACTAAGACTATTTTTCTAACCTTAATTTTCTATGGCAGCTATTATATATAGATTTCCGACTTCGATCCAACTTGGCAGAATCATGGAGAAGTATTAAAAACTAGTAAATACGGAGTTTGGAGACGTTTGTATTGAAAACAAAACATTTTTTCTAACTAGAACTAGTTTTTCGACCGATTGTTCTTATGACAGCTGTATGTTATAACCCTCCAAACCGGCCGATTCGGATAAATGCGCAGCGTATTTGTACGAGAAGATTTCGAGCAGAGTTTGGTAGCGATAGCATTAAAACTGACTGAGAACATAGCATAGAAACTGACGGTCAGATTGGCAGACGGACGGACAGACATGCTGAT
This sequence comes from Lordiphosa andalusiaca, assembly GCA_035044965.1. Classification (NCBI taxonomy): domain Eukaryota; kingdom Metazoa; phylum Arthropoda; class Insecta; order Diptera; family Drosophilidae; genus Lordiphosa; species Lordiphosa andalusiaca. The sequence continues at coordinate 1,439 of JAWNNM010002913.1, read as the reverse complement.
ATATGTACTTTATTTGGTTGAAAATGCTTCCTTTAATTCGCTACAACCATCTGGACAATATTAATATACGCTCTGCAAGTGTATAAAAATTGAAAAAAAGCTCCAAAAATTGTTCGTCGCTACTGGGTTGCTAACCTGCCCATCGTATGGAACGGTAGAGGCTGCGATTCTACACCCTCCGTTGTGGTTATAAACCCAGTTATTTAAGCAGCGACACTTCACAAATAACCGCAGCAGTTGCGTGCTCTATCGAAAAATGCAGGTTCCACCAGCAGGACCCGCCATATAAAATGTTGGTTCTCTATAACATGTTGGATCTATTCGTTGTATAATCGTTGGAATTGCACACATATTGAGTACCCACTGTATGTGGTTTATACAGTAACACTTACACTGTAACACTTTGTTGCAGTACTTGAGCGAACGCTCGTAACATGATCCCTATAGATATGCAGCGTTAGCATATTTGTCATTTACCATTCCACTATGTGCATTTAACATTTTCATCTCAAAACGTTGCGACATAGCTAAAAAAGCATAAACATATGTATAGATAGCAGCAGTTTCGCTGCCGGTGTCGCTGGCCGCATAGCTGGTCAGCTCAGCCGAGTTCTTTAACATTCATATAAATCAGAACCAATTTATACTTAGAAAGGAGACGATGTCCCCTTTACTATTCTAAATAAAAGCAGCTCAAAAACTCCAACGACTACCGTAAAATTGTTGTTATCATATGGCGACCGTGACATGGGTCACAAGGACCCAGGACTAAAGGAAAAACCACCCCACAAATAAAAAACTGAGTGAGAAGAGTGTTTGCGTGAAAAAAAAAAATGAACCCCAAAAGAAAAGGGGGAGTGCGCCGGAAAATCGGTATAAGAATAGCCGAAAATCGCAAAGTAATAAATGCACCAAATACTCCAACATGGGAGTGCGAATACGAACTGCAACAGTAACTTATTTTCCTAAATTCGTTATCGTTATCGTTGATCGAAGCGGACGTCTTAAAATTTGGATCCATAAATTAAATGTATTTTATTCATTGTTTATGGTTGACCAAAGCCACAATTCTTCTAATACAAACTTATATAAATTGTAGCAGTGTCAAAGTTTACTGTGCTCATGCTGTGCTAATTGTGTTAAACATCAATAAAAAGGCAAATAAGCCTTAGTGCTGTGGACTTCGTACACATAAGTACAGTCTTGTGCACATCAAAAAGAGCGAGAGAAGTGAAACCCATTGCATAGACAGTCAAGAAAAGCTCTTATCACTCTTATCAAGCGTTGATCCCCCCTCACCACCTGTCCAGCATAATGGGAGTATGCACAATCCATTTCGTGCAGAGGAAGAAATATCAGAGTAATTTAAATTTTTTCAAAACTTTTATTTTAAATTCTAACTATACTACTATTTATGCTATTGTTATAGGTGTCTTAAG
>JAWNNM010002911.1:0-28273 GCA_035044965.1 Lordiphosa andalusiaca | reverse complement strand
GGAGTTTGGAGACGTTTGCATTGAAACCAAAAAAGGTTTCAGCCGATCGTTCCTATGGCAGCTATATGTTATAGTCAAGTACTACAAAGTTTCGTGAAGATAGCTTTTAAATTGACGAAGGAGATGGCATAGACGGAAGGACAGACGAACATTGCTATATCAACTTAGCTTGTCAAGCTGATCAAAAATATATATACTTTTAAAGTTCGGATATGCTTCCTTCTATGCGTTACAAACATCCGTACAAATCTACCCTCTCCAGTGGTATAAAAAAGTGTCTAAAGGCGATTCACCATATATTTTAGAAAAATCTTTTTTTTAATAGGACTAAGAATATTGAAAATTAGGAAAATATTCAAAACAAAAATTTTGTAATAAATCTATTTTTAGAGTTTAGAAAAAAAAAATATATTTCTAAATATATAAACAATTTTTCTACATTTAAGAAATGTTCTTTCCTAAATCAAGGGCGTTTTAATAATACTAATGGATGTCGCCCTATTTTAAGGATCTGAGATTTGTATTTTTTCTTAATTCATGGACAAATTCTTAAAAAATTTACCTAGTATCCAAATACAAGAAATTATTTTCTAACAATTTAACTTTCAGGACCGGAAGGACTGTCTAAAAACAAGGGAAAGCGAATTTCTCGAAACTAGAAAATAATAATAAAACTCGGCAGGATAAGTTTTAATAAATGAATAATAACATTAATGAGAGCCAAAGATAAAAGGCAAGACCATCCCTTTGGTCTGATTAAGACTTTCTTCCTGCTGCTACTCCATAAGAAGTTTCTCTCAATTTTTGACATCCCACGCAATTAGTCATATTTTTATGTGCTGTCTAATTAAGCAACTTAAATTTCAAAAATCCATATGAAATTTAGCTGCGGACAATAACATGCTTTCTTGCATAAAAGTGTCAAACTCAAAATGAAAACCTTTAAATGGAGAAATGTTTCGTAGTTTTTCTGACCCTTATCTAATTTCAGGTGTGGTAATTGGTATTTTATTTTAGTACTTATACTTTCCTCTGGGCCCAACAAACTCCCACTCCACCAAATACCCTAGGCTGGCCATTCTAGCTGCAATAAGAACCAACTTACCGATCCCGCAAGTTTCTGAGCTTTTGCGAGGCAAGAAAGCTCTCTGCGAAAGAAATCCAGAGTCTAGCTGAGAGAAAAGCTTCCCAGGCCAGCTCAGTGTACAAGGCGAGCGTGGGCGGTGCGGCTGCCTTTTCGGTTTTCTTTTTGTGCGGGTCGGAGTGGAATACAAATTCGGGTGTCAAAGTGAGAAAGATGTAGAAATCGCGGCTAGTTTTTGTTTTCAAAAATTCTTATATTATTAAAGTGTGTAAATTAGTTAAATACAGCCAGATGCCAAATTTTCGGGCACTGCCCTGGCTTGGCCATTCGAAAGAGAGCAAGTGCCGCTGGCTCCACGGATCCTCTCTCGAATGCTAAGGCTGAAGGCAACATTTTTGTTTTGTTTGTTTTAGTGAAAAAAGTGTGCCACTTCAATCTATTAACTAGAGCTAGCCTCTAGCAGTCACAGAAAAAATTGTAAACGTCTGCGTCAGCTTCTACCGTTCTTTTGATTCGTCCGCGCACCTTCTTCCGTTGTTCTTGGCAATCGCGAGAGTAGCCTGCTGCTAAAGCGAAACTATATGAAATGGCAGAATGCAAAGAGAAGAGAGAGATGTCTCTTGCTGTAAAATTTGTGTAGTGGGTGTCGATTCTTGTGTTTTGTGTACCGATATGGTACGAATAAATGCAGCAACGGTTACTGCACAGGAAGAGCTTGTAACTGTGAATTTAAAGCATGTAAGTAAGTTAATTACTAAATATGTACAACTTTTTTCTCTTAATTGAAAGAATCAGATTCTTTAAGGGAAAATAAAATAGTTTTGCAGGATGAGCATGCCTCTCCAGCCTCAGTTGCTGCAACAATTGTCTCTTAAATATTGTTTTTGGTTTGAAGTCATTCCTCGCCATTGACTTAAAGTTGCTCGGCTATGATCGACGACTTTTCTGTTTTGTTGCTAAGCTCGAGTAAATTTCTGCCAAATTAAATTAAATTTTTAAACTAAATAAAACATCAATAACAAATTATGGTACTTTTGTGAGGAATATTTTTTAAATAATCTTATTTTTAAATGCAATATCTACTCAATTTCTTAAAATTGTATAATATTATCTTGCTATTTACATTACATGCTATTTACATGCTATTCACATTATATTGATTACACATACCCATACGTATTTATATCTGAAATCCTTTAGAAGGGTGAATATAATGGAGTAATTTTTTGTGTATGTTTATTAAAAATGTATGGAGAGATAATTTGTGTGGAGCGTTCTAGGGAGAACGCATAGGAAAATAAATAAATTTTTTTACCAGCTTTCAGTTTTGACTAAAAAAAAATACATAAAATTCTGAATAATCTTTAGAGTCTTTATTTGAGTCGATAGAACAATGTATAGTATGTAATATAATGCCTAAAGATGATTTCATGTAATTGTTGACCGCTGCTGGAAGACCGCATTAACGATAGTCTAGTTATAGAGAAATCAAACATTTGCTGGGCAGGCGGAAACAGCGATGGGTAGCAACTTTCACACCTCAACACTTTGTGTGATATAGACAAACTTTGGAAAGTTCATAGTATTAGAGAAGTACACTCTTTACACACGGTGGCAATTGAATGTTGGTCAATGTGATATATACATTAAATTTTAAGGGTCAATTTCGTAAAGCTGTTCTCCCAATAACATTTTTATACCCTTGCAAAGGGGATTATAATTTTGCTCAGAAGTTTGCAACGCATAGAAATATTCATTTCCGACCCCATAAACCATAAATATTCTTGATCAGGGTGATGAGCTGAGTCGATTGAGCTTTGTCTGTCCGTATGTCTGTCTGTTTCTACGCCATCTCGTCTCTCAGTTTTAAAGCTAGCGAGCTGAAATTTCGCAGTCTTCTTTCCGCTGCACACTACCAAAGATTAATAGATATGATAGATGACGCATGTGAAACAAAAAACGATTATTCCTGGTGGCTAACATGGGCTTCTAATTTCTAATTTGATCCGGAAGCGTCATCTCTAAATATCTATATATCTTTGATATAACTCAGTAAGTGCTTTACCAAAGACTTATAGATATTATAGATGACGCAAGTAAACGAAATCACGATTATTCCTGGTAGCTGACATTGGCTACCAATATAAGATTTGCTCCTCATGCGTCATCTATATTATCTATAAATCTTTGACACTACTAATATGTCGGAACCGACCGGATCGGATGACTATATCTCATAGCTCCCATAGGAATAATCGGTCAAAACACTAGTTTTAGTGAGAAATTCTTGTTTCTTTTACATGGAAACGTCTCCTAACTTTGTAGTCGTAGGTTTTCTATGTTTTTTTATAATTCTACCAAGTTTTATTAAAATCGGACAACCATATGGTATAGCTGCCATACAAAAGATAAGTCTGAAAAACAGTCTTAGTTAGAAAAACTTTTTTGTTTTTAATGGTAGCATCCTGCAATTTGGTATTTGATTGTTTCACATGCTTTTACATAATTTTACAAATTTTTGGCCAAATCTAATGACTTTATCAAATAGCTCCCATACGAACGATCGGTCGGAAAATGGGAAAAAGAGTATTTGATTGAAAATATTTAAGCGAGCACTTGCAAGGGTAGCTTAGCTTTCTCGTTTTTTGCTCAAAATGTACAAAATTAAGAGAACGATAGTCCAAAAATGGCCTGCTTCTCCGCTCTACCCACACACGTACCTCCCCCAAGTAATTTTACTGGCTAAGTAACACCACCACAAATGGAATTTTTAATTGTCTGCCATGTTGTCTGGCCTCATATCAACTCATCGTACCTATGATTTCTTTAATGTTTTCCCTTTTTTTTATTCTATTGCTCACTTCCCCATTTGCGGTGTCAACCCGTTGTCCCTGCTTGCCGTACTTGAGTCACTTTATTATGTAAGCCGCCAGCCTGCCTCTGTGCCTCGACCCACTTTTGGCTGCAAAAGGTGAACTTCAGTGTCGCTTGTTTGCTCCTCTTGAGCTGCTGCTCTCTTCAGTGGGGACTACTTAAGTTATCTTTATGCTTCAAAAGGCCCATAACACTGAGTAGGGGGGGGACTCAGACAGACAGACAAGCTGTTGAACTGTGTCGTAGGCAGGACGCAAGAGACTTGGTCTTTCGTCCCGTTGCGGCGGGCTCTCCCAGTTTACGTTTTCATATTTCAATTGAAATGCGCAGCAGCACAATTAAAAATCAAGCCAAGTGATGCGTGCCCCAAAGCCCGTGCCGACAAGTGCCAAGTGTTTGTTGTTTAAAAATGAAGCGCTATAAATGGACAAGTTGTTGGTTCTTGTGCTGTGGAAAGGACAGAAGCCTCGTGGCAGTGGCTTCATCATCATCATCATCGGCCTGGCATGTTCTTTGTTGGTATTATATGTCCTTTGCTGTGGGCGGTTAGTCTTTTCTTTTTTTTTGAAGAGCGATTCGCTGGGCAACATTTTGGCTTTTGTTTATTTGTTTGGCTTAGCCACGCCTATTTTCTTTTGTGGGCGGAAGTGCATAATTTATCATTCATAAAGCCACAATGGAAATCAAAATATTGCTTAGCATATAAAAATTAAGGAAATTTATTAAGATTAACTGAGTAGGAGAAAGATATCGTTTGGTCAACTACAAGCAATGAGTGTTTCTCTGCATAAGGCTGAATAATATTTTAAATATTTAGGTAAAATTTTTGCAAATTTGTTCGTCTATGGGGAATATTCTTGGTCGTTAGTAAGTCCAAGAGTAGGCTGACATTCGTGGATCATTTATTTTAAAGAGGCTAAGATAATACACAACAGAGACAAATAGCGACAATAATTCTTCCGAGTCAGCTTAACGAAATTAGCACAAATGAGAAACAGTCAAACCAACTCGGCGACTTATTGATTGTCACTGCGAATGCCAACCCTATATTTGAATTTCAATTTAAAACCTCTTCTGCTCGGAGTATGCCGCTTATATGACGGATTCCATAATGTTTTTCATACAATTTTACATTCTAAAGCTTTGGAAACAAAAGTTTTTGTCACTTAGGACTATTTTTTGGATAGATCGTTTCTATTGGAGCTACATAAAAATCGACCGACTTTGATACTCGCATATAAAATTTATGCATGCTAAGTTAGGAGACTCTTCTTTTGACAAAAATATAGTTTATCTCCCATAAAACTAATACCTGTTCAAATCAATTTTTGACTTTTTTTCGCTGTATAATTTAAAAAAATATTGTCCATCGCTAGCGATAACCTTGTAGTGCCTTTGCTCCAATTCTGTCCGTTTTTGCTTCAATACACTGTTCAAACGCTTCGATTGAGTTTGATAGAGGAAAGAAAGTCGGTCAAGCCCGACTATAGCATACTCTGTACCAACGAAATTATACGCTCAGCATAAATTTGGATGCTGCAGTAATAGCTGAAAGCAGCGCTGCTTCTGCGGTGCTGCAGCGAACAGTCTTTTGATCATAACTCGAAAACCGTTCATCCAATCTTCATCATTCCTTTGGCAGATCGATAAGTTATCCTTATTACTAAATATATCTTTAAAACTGTAGGAGATATGACGTTTTTTCTAAATTTCTATCTCTGAGATCTGTGCGTTCATACGGACAGACAGACGGACGGACGGACAGAGGGACAGACGGACATGGCTATATCGACTCGGCTGTTGATGCTAATCAAGAATATATATACTTTATGGGGTCGGAGATGCTTTCTTCTGGATGTTACATACTTTTGCACAAACTTATTATACTCTATGTACCTTTGGTACAGAGTATAAATATGATCAGGAAGTTCATATTTCCCGAAACCTTCTCAAATCAATTTTTTCGGTATTAAAAAATCGCACTTGATAAAAGATATTTATAACTGAATAATTGAAGCATTAAATGCTGCAAAATAAAAATTAACACCAGCCCTTCAATATGATTTATGGTTGGTGCCAAATCAAATTAAAGTGAAGTAAAGGGAAAAAGTCCTTGCTACTGCCACTCAATTGCAGCGATAATTGACTAATCTCGCTTTGCTTTTCCAAAGCCATTAGCACTCACACACTCGAGTGTGCATGTGTGTTTGGTCTGCAAAATATGACAATGGCCGAACCATTCCGGGCTCCACCGGATACTGGGACAGCAGGACACTAATTCGCACCACAGACACATACAGGTGACCAAAGCAGGTCTTTCCCTTTGGAACGTGGCCTGATGAGTTGACACATGTCGTCGCTTCAAAATCCATCTCCTGTGCCTTCCATCCCAAGCCTAGTTTTTGGGCCCTGTGTGTGTGAAAAACTATTGAGTTGAAAATTATGCAAAGTTTGAGTGCCAAATGTTTTTTAATTAAAAGCATTTGGCCCAAGCTGACAATCCAGGGCCAACTACAGGCTGGACTCTTGACTTGTTAAATGTCAAAAACACGACTCACTGATTTGCCAGCCAGTTAGAGACCACAGAGAGAAGTTGGTAGCTGCTGAAATTCAAATGGAAAAAATTCGATGTAATTCCTTTTTTTTTGTTTTCTATACTGTGTGCATCAAGAATACTAAAAACATGCCGCATTCTCATTCATTCATTTTCATTTACTGGCATGTTGTCTGTGTTTACATGTGTGTGTGTGTGTGTCAATGACAAGACTATGGAAGCCATGGGGGAAGGACACTGAAGAGAGAGAGAGAGAGAGAGAGCAGTGTTAAACAAGAACTCTCGGATATAGGCAGTCGGATATTTAATTTAGTTTGATGTAAATGAAATGGGCTACTAGAGATATTTAGCAAGAGACGAACACACAAAGTGAAAAACAAGGCACAGTGGGCAGGAGAGGGTTGTTTACTTACATTTTCATTTAATATAATATTTAAACTTCGCATTACTAGCCGTTTATATTCCCAATCGACCGTTTTCCCCAGTGGCAAGAACTGCAATAGAAGAATATACTGTTAACTCTTCTTTATGAAGAAATCTCGTATATATTTTATATCAATTTAAAAGTTAAAGCAATGTTTCATCTCTACTAAAGTAATTTCACATCTAATCTAATTGCTTCATTAAGGCTTATACCCACACATACATAAACCTCATCTAACCTAGCCAAAAATTGCTCTTCTATATGTGGACTATAAAAAATAAATAAAAGTTAACAAACGCTGCACAATTGCAGCAGCAGACGTTACGGTAGAACGGATTCGAGTGGGGTGGAGCAGGAGGGAGGCATACATATTTTTGATGTTGAAAAATATTTGCAAATAAATTGCCAAAGCCAAGTGAAAGGCAGAGAGATTCCCCAAAAAGTGGCTAACAAACGCAGTTTGCCTGCCTGCTGCTGCTGCTGTTGTCGGCTGGCACTGACGTAAATCTATTTCAGTTGAGGGATTTGTATATCAAACATGCCGGACAGTTTTGCATTCCAATGCAGATCCTGTTGTTTTATGTTGCTTCTTTTGTTGTGTTTGTTTTTGGATTTTGTTGTTGCTGTTGTTGCGGGTGTGGTCCACAGTCACAGTGCGTATGAGTAATCTTTGCTAGTCGCTGCCCACTCCTCTTGGGGGGGACTGTTCTGATTAAAAATCGCAAAACTGAAAATTTATTTCATTTAATTTCTCGCTGCACTTGTTTTTATAACATGCAAAAGTATTTGAATTTTAATTTGCTCTGACCATAGATTGCCCCCCCAAAAACAACATGTGGACAGACAGAGTGAGATGGGGATTGGAAAAAAGGGAAAAGTCAGAAGTTTGCTCTTCTTTTGGGGCGCGGCACGTTCATACATCAAATTCAATTGTGTTTGTTGTCCTTTTTTGGGACTAACAGTGGTTAGTTGGTGTTGCTGTTGTTTAGGTCTGCCGGGGGTTTTAAGTGCACGCTTTTTATTTAGTTATATGGCCCCAGCTAGAAATCCAATATATGTACACAAAATGCACCAGGGAGTCGACCAAAAATGGCCCTGAGCTTTTTGGCAAAGAACAACAATGCGAAGGTACCGAAAGTTCGTTTGTGTGTTATGAATGAACGTTATTCATTGGGGAGCGCTTGAGTGAATGAGTGCGAAAAATAAAATCATGATGGCATATTAAAGTGATATATGGATATGGAATTGGAAAAGGCTAGTCCTTTATTTGATTTGCAAACATTTATGCTAGAATTGGTCACCCTTATTTAGGACCCTAACTAAGAGAAGACTTTAAATATAATTTTTTGATGTCTCCAGACAATTGCTTCTACAGTCAAAAAAAATCTATCCAAAACGGGAATGAAAACAGGTTGATCTCGGATATTTTTGAGCCGACTCCGGAATAGATTGATTTTTCTTCCACAGTTTTTGTTAAATCCCGAACAACTGGATTACTTTAAGCATGCTCCCGGAATTACCCGGGATTTCTGATTTTTTTTCTGTATAGTTTGATCGATTGTAATTTGAAAGAAAGAAAGGACCTCAAAAAGGCTTTGAACCGAACCGGTTCAACCATGAACCGAACCTCTATAGAATCCGTGCCCGAACCCGTTCTGAAACCAAAATATCGATTCGATAGAGCAATCATGCGGCACATCAGAAAATTCGACCGTCTGTCTAGCGATTTCATCGGTTATCTGGTTGGATTTGAGCGACTGAGTCTTAAAATGAGCAGCAAAGTAAACGAATTAGTACGTAGAATAGCATTCAGAATTATTTACAATATCCCCATCTATAGTAGCCGGTGTTTTTGAAGATCCTTGACCCCAAAGCTTTTTCCGTAACTCACAAAACCTTAACATTACATAGGAAATATTTTTCTACAAGAACAACGAAATGTTAGTTTACTTAATGGTAAAATATATTTCGAATATTCAATATATCAATTCCACAAACCGTTTTCGACTCTAAAACAATCCGACTTCCATACAATTTGAGAATTTGCGATTATTAGAACCCATAAGAATAAATAAACTTCTAAAATTTAGTAAGATTTAGTATCTAAATAAATTTATTGATTTGTTATATATTAATATTGGGTCCAGCATGGACTGAATCTAGGTTCGAACCAAAACTTTCTTCCAAAATCGTCGAAACTGAAAATTTTGAACCCAATGGTAACATTGGTCAGTTTTGGTTGGAACCAGCGATCCAGAGAACCGAAAAAATGTATGGGCTTGCAGTCCTGAGGAAAATATAAGTTCCTCTAAATTTGTTTAAGCAAATAACTTAAACTATGTAGCTTACCGTTTTTGTCGGATCCAACTCACTCGAATGTTTTAGAACTTAAAGAATTTTGTAAGGATATAAAAAAATGGAATACCTGCTTCTGATCTTATTGTATATCGTAATTCGGCTTGGACCATTGTTGACGAGTGGCCAGATCATCAATCAGTTTTCCCCGATCAGCCTCAGTCCTAGAACCTTTGACCAAGATATAGCAACAATTGTGAATTTTGACTATTTGGGGAGATTTTGAATAATGTTGCCAATATATGTGGAGCTATAGATGTTTTTGGTTCTATCTTAAGAACGAAAGGTCACACTTTTGAAATGTGGCGGTAAAAAGTAAACGAAATAATCGTTTAAATTTTTACAATTTTGTATTGACATCGGTCACTCTGTGGGGTAAAAGACAAGTCCAATGCTTTATCCGATATCGAGGAAGTGTGAGATTTGACAGAAGCTAGCTAAAACCAGGAACTCCAACGCTTGCTCTGCGGTCCAACTTACTCTTAGCCATTAAAATAATAGACTGCGTTGCTTTGGACAACGCTTTATCTTACCATATAGTCTGAAAATCCCTTAAGCTTAAGTTTTGGCAATCATAACACATTGCGTGCTTGATGTTGGAAATGCCAAGTACTTCGTTCACAACCGAATAATGAACAGTTATTTTCTTCTTTAATATTTTCGATTTAATTGTCTGAGCCCTTGAAATTTTCACATATTTATATATATCGTTAAATTAATTATTGAAATGCCATATTCAACCAAATATATATATTTATTTCGCTTTAAACTGTAGCCCAATAAATATTCTAGTTTCGGGTTCTTTCTCGTTTATCTAGCTATTGAAACTTTAAAATTATAGCATGAGATGTTCTCTTTGATATGTGATAAAATTTCTTCTCAATGTGAATATTTTGTGGCATATTAAATTATATTTACTTACAAAACAAAATTAGTATGTCTAAAAATAATTACAAATTTCACCAAAAAGGGATTTAATTTAGTTTGTCCAAATAAATAATTCTTTTCTGAACACTATGGTCTTTTGTATTGCAAAAATGTGAAAGATGTGTGATGAAATTAGTCAGAATCATAAGACTCCGTTTCGACTCGATAAAAGAAAAAGCATCCTCCGACTGGTTTAGTAAATATAAAAAAATTTAAAGAAATCTGTAATATTCTTACAAAATAAATGTACTTATTTTTTTGTATTTAAAGACAGTGCTCTTAATGAAATCGATGTAAATGAATATGCAAGCTTGAAAAGTCGAAATCTTTGTTTATGCAAATCAGTAGACTAAAAAGACTAATTAATTTTTGAATCCCACAAAATTGTTTTGCATTCTAATAATATGTTTAAATTTTGCTTGCATTGATAATAGCAGCAAACACACAAAAAATAATCAGCCCTTTAGCCAGTCATGCCTCTGAGAAACGCCTACAGACGACGCAACGAGTTTGCCCCATCAAATTGAGCATTTTGTTTGCGCCATTCATTTCAGTTTGCTGGTGCTGGAGCTGGAGGACAAGGCCTAACCCGCGTCGCCTCGCTGATTTGCATGCGAGCCCGATGGCGGGGCGGCTTGACATGAGCAGGCAGGACAAGACCTCAAAGTCGTCTGCCAGTCGACATCATCGTCGTTTATGTCGGCGTCGTCATCGTCGTCGTGTTATGTGTGACATTTGTTTGTTTAGACGGCACTCCTGGCGACAAATATAAATGTTAGTTACGCTTTGTGAGTTTTGTTTGCCAAATTGCCTGTCAACTTTCGTATAGTTGCGGCGGCCTGGTCTAGTCTCGTGCGAAGGGTTATAAATATATCGGAGCAGCCGCCAACGCATGCCTCGTTGCATGCAATTTGTACGCCCGCTTTGTGGCACCGGCATTATACTCTTTGCCAAATAGTTGCAACGATTTGGCTGACAATCAATATTTTAGCACTTAAAACTAAGGTGATTGGACATTTTTTTCCTCAAAATATGAACTTTAAAAAATTTGCGAAAACGGCAGTCTGAATTACAAACTGCGCTAAGTAAATTCAATTTTTAAGTTAGCTTAAATCTGTCTGTCTGCATAAACTCGAAGGTTTCTGGTACTCGAAATTAGAGGCTCTCATTTGAAACTAATGTTTCTAATATGAGAAATTCTTGTCAAATGCAAAAAAATTTGTTCAAGCAAGTTTGTTCAAATACATTTTTCTTTACCTTTCGAAATTTCGGCAAATATTAAACCCAAATAATTGAATCAAACAAAATTTGTGAGATAAAAATATGAGCAAACTGTTTTTATACTTTGTACCGTAGGTACATAGAGTATTATAAGTTTGTGCAAAAGTATGTAACATCCAGAAGGAAGCATCTCCGACCCCATAAAGTATATATATTCTTGATCAGCATCAACAGCCGAGTCATGTCCGTCATGTCCGTCTGTCCGTCTGTCCGTCTGTCTGTCCGTATGAACGCACAGATCTCAGAGATGGTAAGAGATAGAGGTTTGACATGTATGGGACATATGCTTCTAATGTCTGCAGGCAGATCAAGTTTATTTTCAATTTTGGCCACGCCCCCTCCCGCCCCCGCAATTTAGAAAAAACGTCATATCTCCCACAGTTTTGAAGATAGATGGCTTGTTCCTTCTGGACATATTTAGTTATTAGGATAACTTATCGATCCGCCAAAGGAATGAAGAAGATCGGATGAACGGTTTTCGAGTTATGAAAAATTTTCTTGGTACAGAGTATGTTATAGTCGGGCTTGACCGCCTTTCTTTCTTGTTTTTTTACCGAGAAGTACAAATAAATTTGCTAACAAATTTGTTTGACTTAAATTTAGGAAACTAACAATCTAAAAGGGTACAAAACAGGCAATGAAAAAAATTATTAAGATGATACTAACAAGTTTGTTTGACTGAACTGGAGCAAACTAACAAACACAAAGGGTACAAAACAGGAAAAAAAAATTTAATAAAAATGGTGCTAACAAATTTGTTTGACTTAACTTGAGCAAACTAGCAAACACCAAGGGTACAAAAAACAGGCAATGAAAAAAATTATTAAGATGGTACTAAAGCTTCTTCCTCAAACCTGTACAATGACTTGACTGTTTGCTCTCCGATCTAAAAGCATTACCAAAAAGTTAAACCCTTCCAATGATCCAATAACCTGTAGATGAACTTAACTAAAAATAAGACAACTTATGGAATTTCGTAGAGTTTTCAAACTACACCCTTTATCTGCTCCTGTTTGGTGTTGCATTTAGTCAATTAGAGTATTTGGATGGCCTTTTGTGCACACATCATTTGGCCAAGCTTCCTGAACTGACGTCATGAAGCGGCTTTCTGCCTTAACTGCTTGACGCTTGGGGCTCTAATCGAATTGCCAACCAGCCATGCTGGGCACAGTCATCTCTGCCTCCCTGGTGACTCAAATGGCAAATAGTTGGCCATTTTTCTTTATGTATTTCGCCTCATTTTCAAGCACACACATACACACACACATATAGAACAGATGAGGGCGTAAATTGCGTGTCTGGCCATAAAATTGCCTCAGCCTATCCCCCCCTCCCCTCTATCATCAAACCAACCAAGGCCAGACCTTTGTCCATTTCGAATCCTGTTTGTTTTGTGGGCATCCTTTGGGCATTGGGCACTGATTTCTTCACATTTATTTTCTCCCTGTCTCTCTTATTTTTTTAGATTTACCCTTTTTGTGGTTTAGTTAAACTAATTTAGTTTAAATAAGTTGGTTTAAAAAGGGCAAACATTTTTTTTCTTTTGAATCACATGACCCAAATTTGTGCATGTGTATGGGGGGGAAGTGCATTTCTTTTTTTTTTTACTTTTGTGATTACCACAATCACATACAATTTGCTCATTTCAACCGCATCGCCAGAGAGAAAGAGAGAGGTACAGGGGTTGGAGGGTGGGCTAGTCCAGCACTTACATAAATAGTAATTTGTGTAGTGCGTTTTTGTGTGGACTCCAGGTAGGCGTGTGCTCACCGTTTTAGCTAAATTGCCGCCGTCCGGAGCACACACACAGACACACAGAAGTAAAGCCGCTTAAGTTGCACCCATAACAGAGACAGGGGTGGAGTAACTGGGTGGGGAGATGGGGGAGTTGATGACTCTGACTGCAAAATGTACAATTTCGAAAATGTAATGAAAACCGCAGGCCGCCTACGAGCGCCTAGACCAGACCTAGGTCTAGATTACATTCAAATAAAAAACCAGACTTTGCACAGTGGTGAGATTTTTAGGAAAGTTCTTAAAAAAAATATATAGAAACAAGACAAAATACTAAATCCTCTGTTGAACCGATTCTTCGCACTGTAGCATTTGGATATGATACATCGATTCGGTTTGTTTCTTCATATTTACAGACCAAGTAGGTAAAACTACTTTTGGTAAAATTCCCTGAGTTCACACTAGAGATGGGTGCGTGTCGAATATTGTTAACACGACACGACTCTTACACGAATGGCATATTTCAATCACGCACACCACACGAATGATGACACCCCTGACTTTATCATTAAATTCTTCGAGTTAATTCGGTAAAGCTCATGAGTTAGTTAGAATAAATTTTCAAAATGTTTTACCTTTTCAAAACTACATTTTATTTCTCTGGACTAAAAGCAAACCTACATAATGGAAATCAGTGGGTACAATACGATTTTCTAGTGATTTCAGATGATGATGGTTTAAGCTCGGATATAAAATGGAAGTCTAGCCATTTCGGTGTGCAATGTTTTGTTTTTTAGTTAATACTTAAATATGGTTGCCGACGTTTCTTTGAAACATAAAACTCTCTGATAGCTCACACCCCCAACTTTTTGCTTTTTTTTGCCTGAAGAAATGGGGTCATTGCTTTCATTCCGTCTAACAACCTGGTGTAGTACTTACTCGTCAAACTACACATCTAGCAATCTAGTCCGCTGCTACAAAGAGAAAAAAAATTATATTAAAAAATATCCATTGAAGGAACTCCATTCCGGAATCCGTTTAGCAAGAAAATGTCTTAAATATTCTTTTAATCATCCAACGCAGCTAAAAATCATCCAAAGGATATACAAAATGATGATCATTTGGATGATTTTGCAACTCCGATGGATGATTAAAAGCATATTTAAGGCATATCATTTTCAAATGGATCTCCTATAGATCTTTTTTTGTTGTGTAGGTCAACTCTTTAGACAAGGTTCCTACCTAATAGTTCTTCCGTCTGCTACAACTTAGAAAAGACAGACCACTATAGAAGTCTTAAAGAGCCCCTCAGCATGTTTGTAGGAGAAGGATGTCACTCAACACATGGAAAATTCTTGAAAGATCTGTTGATTCCCCTTGGGGAATTTTATCGACTTCTTAAGATCTGTTAAAAAGGGCTTTAAATAAAGCCGTGCCGAGTATGCTAAAACGGTCCCTCTATAATTTATTAAGAACCACCTTAAGCCCCCTGCTCAGAACTACAATAAATTTGTTTCGTCCGACTATTTCAATTAAGTAGAATATCTTTGGACTTGTTCTGATGTTCTTATACTGTTAGTTGCGTGAAAATTTTGACGAAAGTAATTTAATTTCGTTTTGAAAAATAGGCTGTAGGCCAAAGTTGAATTGCGTCTTTTCACGGTGTACTTGGAACATCCATTTTGAGTGTTAAGAGATAACATTCATTCGGACTAGTGGGCAATTCACACTAAAAAGTGGGCATACTTCATAAGCAATTATTATTATTAACTACGTTTATTACTACGTTTATGCTTGAATAAAAAATCATGATTTTTGCGCCTCAAAGTATGTTGTATTTATATATAATATATTTTATTTTATAATATTTTCTTAAACCTCATTTGTTTATTACACCTAACACTTGTCAGACAATATCAGTGAATGTACAGTGTGGACTAGGTTTGACACTGCAAATCAATTATTTCATTCAAATGGATAATTGTTATCGAAAATATAGTTTTTTTTTAAGCTTAAAGGTAATAATTACTTGTAACACACTTCAGGATGTTTTAACTCCTTAATATCAAAATATTATGATATTTTTAAATATTTCTTTGGTCAAATTATTAAGTAGATTACTGAACATGCTACACTCATAAGAAATTCCCTGCAAATTAGAAATTCTCCTATAAAATCCGTCCTAAGGCGATTCACCCTAAAACTAGGAAAACTTTTTCTCATTTATGGATAAATTTTCTAAAACTTTGAAAATGTTCCATTAATGAGAAAATATTTTCCCCTTGAGTGAACTTATTATAAATACTTTTCAGCTTTCTATTAAAAAGTGTTCCTTCTCTGACTTAATAAACTAAATTCGTCTCACCCTAATGGACTCTTCTTGAACATTGTTCCACTGTCCTTCAACTACCATTGATTTTGAAAACATCTAAAATACCCAATGCTAACACCACAGTTTTGACAGGTAGTTCCTCCCCACATCACAGACGTCCAAAAATAACCCAACAACAAGAAAACGTACCAACAACATAAACCATAGCGGCGCGTGAGTCCAGTCTACCACAATTGGTCTGAACTGTTAGAGCTGAAAATTTGCGCAAATTAATGCCAGCCGAAAATTGATAGTAAAATATTTTTGGCCTTTTTTCTATTGCATACTTTTGGTCGGTAATAAAGTTGGCCGTTGTAACCACAAATAGAATTTTTGGCGCTTGTGGTTATTCCGTGCGAATGAGTTTGTGTGAGTGTGTGTGTGTGTGTGTGTGCGTGCGAAAATTGCATTCGCTTCATGGCATTGGCATCATTACACATTCAAAAAGGCAGCGCACGTAGAACATTTTTATGAAATTTTACTCGGTTCTAATGTAATCGTTATGAGGCTGGTGCTTTAGCATCATCATCTTCTGTTGCTGCCGCAGCTCCTGCTGGGCTGTCATTTAAGAATACATAAAGTAAATGTCCTGTGTTTAAGCGACAGACACACTAACGAGACATTTGCTGGCAGCGGTGAGAGGGGGAGAAGGGACTACGCACAATTTGGAGGGCAAATGCAGGCTAATGGATGTTAAGTGAATGTAAGTTAACAGTCCATGTGCCCAGTGTAAGTCAAAAGTGTTATACTTTGTATAACACAAATGAAAGCTTATTTAACATACAGCTTTTAGTAGGAAGAGCTTTTGAATCCTGAAAGCTTTGCTTAGTGTAAACTTTTGGAGAATTTTATAAATTTGTTTTTTCTCTAACTGATGAACAAAAACTATTGATGAGCTTTTACACTAAATAAAAGCTTTCTTGTGCTAAATTTTCATGTTGGTACAGTTTTAGTGCTTGTGCATATCCTTGCAAAGCACTATTCCAGATAAATTTGTCACCATTAAAGTTTTGCACTAAAGCTTTGCGATTTTTTTTTTATATAAACTTCATTTCTTAACCAATAGATGTCCTTTAGCTTTAGCTTGGGCACCCTGTGTTAGGTTTTGAGCTGCTTGCCAGGGCCATGAGTCGATTCAATACAACTATCAAATAATGCAATAAAAGTAAATCAACTTAAAAAGCCGCCCGAGTACCATTTGACAGTGTACAGTTTATAGAAGTGATGCTAGTGGCTCTAGATGATTTTGCATAAGATTTATCAGTTTTGGGAAAAAGGATATAGCTCTTAGATTTTTTGAAAATTGAGCTAAAAGTTGTTTAATATGTCATCCAGTCGCAATATATCGTTTCACATTGGAAAACAATCTCTAAAGATGATGCTATCCAACTCAACAATGATTATTTTAAATTAAACTAAATTCCTGAACAAAGT
Organism: Lordiphosa andalusiaca; assembly: GCA_035044965.1. NCBI lineage: Eukaryota > Metazoa > Arthropoda > Insecta > Diptera > Drosophilidae > Lordiphosa > Lordiphosa andalusiaca. The sequence goes on along the minus strand of JAWNNM010002911.1, from coordinate 11,235 downwards.
TGACATTTTTAAACGCAGAAGATAATAAATGTCTGTTTTTCAAAATACAACAAAATGTCTTTTTTCTGGGAGAAGAATGCTTTTCTTCCCGTAGAAACGAACTCGCATAAATTTAAAGTTAGGAGCGTTGAAAAAATTAATGTATTATTATTATTTGTGTCCTATATTTAACTGGGGCCTAAACTCGGGACCCTTTCACAATTTGAATGACGTCTCTGCCAGATACTGCATCTCATTCTCAGTATTCAACTTAAATTGGATTTAATGCTTATCGCATAGATTAGACCGCTTGTAACGCTCAAGTTTTAATTTCGTACTCTTTCAACATAAAAGGAGCAATTGAAATTCGGGTCTGTTTAGTGTTGGGTAAGCGTTGTATCGCCAATTTAAAGAATGACCAAATTACCGAATAGACGACCATAAGAAACGATACCACATACCCCTTGTATTTATAAAGTAAAGTTAAGTATAAAAGCTGCAGAGAGATCAAAAACAGGACAAGATTTTTGAAAGGACCGAAACAGCCATACAACTCGCTTACACCAAATCCAACAAATTTTACAAAACTTCACGAAATGCTAAATATCGCACTGGCAACACCGTGACATCAGTCACAAAAAATCTTGTACTAACACTAAAATCACTCGGAGACACATTTTATTACCTATGATACATGTGATATATTTTTTTTTAATTTGTAATAATATGTAAAAATATGCACATTTTTTTCTACAGAAGAAATAGGCCATTAGACCAAATCTACAACGAACAGTTCAAACGACATTAAAAAAAAATTGTACATCCATTTCATTGAAAATTCAATTCGACAGAAAAACCTTCGATTGGAGTGGTGGTACTTTCCTGTTCGGACCAAAAGTGATTCATTCTGTTGGCAGACAGAATCAGTATACCAAAATTCGATAACGCTTTCCATTTACATACCAGAAACTTTTTTCAAACGGTCACAGTAGATAATTTCCTAAATACCTTCTTAAATTAATGGCGAATTCGCCCTTGAATTTAGAAAAAAATACCCTGCGAATAGGGCGAATTTAGAAAGACGCCCAAAATTTAAGAAAGCACATTTCTTAAATTAAGACAAGCCATTTAGAAATTTGCCTTAAAATATAGACTAAAAAATCGCCCTACAAAATACAAAAATATTAAAAAGACACCCCTTGTAATTCTCAAGTACGAATTCCCTGCATACGGAATATAAAAGGGGCAACTGATATTCGGCTTGCTAAGAAATTCGCCCTTAAATATAGAAAAATAGACTAGAAAATCGCCCTAAAATTTAGAAAGATATAAAGTGACACTGCATGTAATTCTTAAGTTCGAATTCTCTGTTTTCGGAATATAAAAGAGTCAGCTTGAGTGCTTAAGCATTTGACTCCGTTCTTTACTTTCCTGTTGAAGTTTCCCCGAGGTCCCGAGTTCAAGTTCCAGGCAAGGTAAAGTTAGTTAGAAACTAAAATAATGATTAGAAACAGCAGTAATATGAAAGGGGGTTATACGCGTCTTAGTGTTGTAGTCTCTTTCTCTTCTTTTTCTCGCTTCCAGCATCTTCAAGCAGTTTATAGTGTGCATAATGATTGCATCTTTAAGGTTTTTAAAAATGCTTATTAATTTTTCATCTTAAAATTTTTGCTAAACAAAAAAATTGATTAAATCTTGATAATGTTCTCAACTTTAGTTTTTTTTTTGTTAAATTCAACTAAAATGGCTTTTGTTTCTTTAAAAGCCTTCTAGAAAACCCCTTAAACTGGGCAACAATCAAGCTCACAAAGATGTTGACCCTCAAACCAATTTTGTCAACTAACTAAAAACTCTGTGAATTGCTGTTTGCTTACAAATCAAATAAGCAATAAATTAAATCAAGCGCATACAAGTTGACACCCTTTGAGCCAAAATACTAACAATTCCACCGTCTTCCTTACCATTTCATCCACCCAAGCGCACGCACACACACACACACACACACGCACACACCCAGCACTTGACACACGTGCCATCGTCGTCGAAAAGCTTCTCCAACAACAATAAATAAATATAAAATCCCTACTAATTGAGTGCGATTTTCGAGCATCAATTTCATAAAGCATACACAACAAAATAGAATATGATGAAGTTTATTTTTATAAGGCGCGGGGGTGGGAGTACAAAAAGGCAGCAAAAAACATGAAATATATATTAAAAATAATATAAAAAAAAAAAAGAAATGTGAAAAAAACTGTTGGCGCAAAAAAAGGGACACGGCACTAAAAAGCTGTTGTTGCCAATCATATATACATTTTGTTGTTGTTGTTGTTGTCAGGCTCTCGGCCCGAAAAACCAACAACAAGGATAATGGCACTACAACAAGCGCACTTATGACACAGCCAGTGAGAAAGAGGAAGGGACCGTGGGAGACACTCCAACTCCTACCACTTGTTAGAGGATACTCTTGTTGGGTGGTAGAGTGTTTTATGGTGGAGAAAGAGTTTGTGATTTCAACAATAAAACAAATTGTGAAAATGTGAAAAATATATATATAATCCAAGGAATGAAAACTAATCTTTTCAGATTAATATCTGGTTGAACGGTAAATGAAAATGTTGATACGGTTTTGAGATAGATTTTTAAGCGGATGTATCAAAAGATGAGAATTTTAGCAAATCGCACGTACGATTTGTCGGTAATATTTTGATAATCAGGCAAAAGACTTTAGAGTGGACCATTCGACCATTGATTGGGATATCAGCGAGTTGGTCTGAGTTGGACAATATCCTTAAAGAATATAGAAAGTCCCTAAACTCTTTTTTTTTAAGTCACGGGAAATCGCCAAATCGATTTTTACAATGCAGCAAAAGCCTTTATGTTGATATTTAAACAACATATTTATTTTCAGTTTTTTTGTGACTCTCGACTTTGGCTAAATTTTTCAGCTAACCTCACTTTTTCGCTAACACACATGCTGCTGAACAGCTGCTGCCTTTTTTAGGTATCACAATTATATAATTGGCGAGCTTAGCTAGCTAACACAAAGTCCGTCGATAGTTCTGAAACTGAGACTCATAAGCAATTATCTCTTAACCAAGGCTCAATCATTAGAATTCAGATTTCATTTGCTTTTAAAACTTCAAGGCTTTCGGATTGGACCATTGTTTTTCGGGAACATTGGATTGCAAAATAGCTTTCTCCGGTTCATTAACCATTACTTTAACACTAGGTAACTTAAAATGCTTTGATACACCAAAAAGAGCTAATATGCAGCACTTTTTCATAATTTTGTCAATTTTAATGATTGCCGATCGTTTGTTCGACTGTCTTTCCATGCACTCACTGCTTTAAGCAGTTGGGAACTGCAAAGTGTTATAAAAGCAAAAACAGTTAAGGTATACATTAAGTCATCTTCTTGGTGTTTGCTAAACTTAAGGGTTAAAGTTCAAAGTGAGCTTAATAAAATGTATTATTAAAAAAAATCAGAGTATTTTGACTTCATCATTAACCTTAAATTTGATCCTTCCCTTCTCTTACTTATTTTTTTTTTGTGCTATTTATTTTTGTTTACTTTTCCTTTACTTCTGTTTTTTTTTTGCGCCCAGCCTTTGCTCGGTTTTTCGTTCTCCTGCATCTTTCCTGCTGCTGCTGCTGCCGCTTCACTCTGGTACAAAACTCAATAACAAATTATAACGTATTATAGCCATGGCAAACTGTTGCGTTGCTTAGCAATCAGAGAACTCTCCCAACCCCATGGATAACTTTTCTTTATGCTTTTTTTTTTTCGTATTTTTATATTTTTCTGCCAACTAGTACGACGCTGGCAGCAACAAAGTTGCCATGGGTGATGCCTGTACTCATACTTCTTCCCCCACTTGAAGCTACTGGGAAGCTGTTGACGAGGTCGTTTTGTGTCGATTGCCGCCACCGCCGCCCCCTCAAAGCACAGTCTTTGGTTTGGCAATATGAAGTGCTTCATAATTTTTTTTTATTTTTTTTTGTATACCTTTATTTACCTTGTTTTTTAGTTTCATTTCTTGTTTATCTGCTGATAAAGTTGCGTTTTTAATTATGTGAGAAAGATGGCCAACTATGTGGGATCTGGGAAACAAAGCCAGAGAAATTGTTGTGAAACATTTCCTAAAAAAAGAGTTAATTGGTTTTGTTATACTATGGCGGTTGGGCTGAAAATGTGTGTGGCTTGTATTGAAATTTAACTACGAAATAGATTCGGATTTTTTTTCGCCAACTAATTTTGAAATGTGAACTAACTGTATCTTGTATTCACCAAGGCTGCAAGCCGGTCCGGAACCGAACCCCTGAGAACCGTTTCGGTTCGGCATTTTTGGGGTTCGCGAACCGGACCATGAACCAGGTGCCTTACATTTTTCACTCCTCGAACCTGACCCCGAACCGGACCACTTTTTCGAAAAATGAGATTCGGTTCACCAATTTAATATGCTTAATCAGAGTTGTCAAAATTCGACAATAAATGACTCAACGTCTGATTGCAATAAACCAATATCAAATATAAAATCTGTGAATGATGATTCGTTTTTTACATTTTTGGAAGGAAATTTTGTAATAACGAAGACTTAAAAAATATTGCTTTTACTATACCAGCTGTACCAGCAACTCATGTATCATTTGAAAAAGCATTTGCAAAACTTAAGTTAGTTCTTTCTGGTTTAAAAGCTGGTATAGATGGACAGCTCCTGGAAGATATAAAGCTGATTGCCGTTTCTAAAAGCTGATAATAGAAATAACTTAAGAAATGATCAATATGATAAAGCAAATGGATAGAAGGTTTCAATTCAATGTATTAATAAATCAAAAGTCAAATTATTTTTGTATGTGCAAGCGAACCAAGAACCTTGGGTTCAGGGGTTTCAAGAACCGGTCCGCGAACCGAACCTTGGTTTTGAAATTGAGTTCGAACACCCGGACCGAACCCCATTGATAATTTTAAAGGTTTGCAGCCTTGGTATTCACCATTTATACTTGATACAAATAGAAAAACTTTCGAACAGCTCATGAGCTTCCAAGCAAACCCAAAAGATTTGATTTTGATATACACGCACTTTGTAGAGGATCTAATTTCTCAAACCGTTTCTTTTTTAGGCATTTACTATAAATTCTCTCCAAATTCTTAGAGATTTTTGACTAGAGTCTGTCTGATTTCATTATTGATTCTTCATTGCAATGGCCCATCAAAATCTTTGGAATAGTACTTATTCCAACTACTCACTTGACTTTAAACTATTTTGATACAAGCTCAAAGCAAGTCCACTTTTATAACTGCCCATTTTGTGTGTGATTCGGTTGAATCTCTTCTTACTCAAACATTTGTTAAGGATTTACAAAGCCCATCGCTCTTCTTTTCAATTCCCTTTCCCCTGCCCCAACCAAATGTATTCCACTTGTTGTCTTTGATTAGTAACAGGGACCAACTTCAAAAATCCAAATCCAGAAACGCGCTCAATAAATCTGTAAATCATTGAGCCGTAAAACGATGTTCGATGTTTGATATTGTTGAATCGATCCCCCCCTCTCTCTCTCACTCTCTTTCTCTGTTCGATGATGAATTTATGGGAACTTGAAATGCAAAAAGAAAATGGAAGAAAAAAAAAATGGACAAAAGTGCCGGACTTTAACTATGCATTTGGCCTACCTCTGCATCGCCTGAGCATATGCAACACATTTTGCCAACTGATTTTTGCATTTTTTGATGCATTTGTGCGTGAACAAAAAATGTGGAAAAATACTTATTCGATTTGTTTAGGGCGGTTGGGTTATTTGGAGAATCAATCAAGGCAAACGGTGAGTGTAATTTAGCGTGTAACGATGATGACGACTCTCGAGTTCTTTTTGTTGGAACATTTATTAGTTAGACTTGCCTTTGGGCATAATGCATTTATGCATTTATGCTTCATTGATGCGCAATTTCGCCTCTTCAACTTAAATTGTCAATTTGTGAACGTCGTCGAAAAGTATTTCTCTCTCTCTTAGTAGTAATTCTATGCTCGACTGGGCTCTGAACAACTTTTCTGAGCTGGGAAAAATTTTAATAAAGTTAACAACTTTATTGAAATCATAAAAAAAAGTTCCTCTTTCTCCCTTTTAAAATTTTTTTGTTTTTTTGATATATAACTTTTTGCTTTCGTTTTGTTGAGCTTCGCTTTTTCTTGGGATGCTGCTGCTTCAGTCTGACTTTTTATTGCCTTCGACTCTCGTCCCGCGTGTTTCGGACCATTTTGCACATTTGATGAGAAAATTCTTTAGCTAATTATGTCTGGTTCGTTGTGCACACTCACACACACACACACACACATCTAGAATGAGAAAGAGGCGTAGATATCAAATATAGTCACAAGTTTTCGCCTTAGTATTTTCAACGGTTTCTGCCTCTCAATGAAATTGCAATTTGTAAAATTTCAAACATTTTTGCGGCTTGTTGCCCCTTTTGGGTGTGTGTGCGTGTGTGTGTGTGGGGTGCGTCTGTGTGTGCGTACATGTGGTTTAGAGCGGCACGCGTTTTGACTGACGACTGACTGGTTTTAGAAAACTTCTTAAGTTGGCTTTTCAATCATGAAGTGGATGATCAATGGGTGTAGTTAAAAGAAAGTTCTGAGGGAGCAGATTGTGAAAGCCCATAAATTCGGCATTCGTACCGCAACCGTTTACCAAAACAAACTGATTCACAAAAAACAACTTGATCCGAAATTTTGGATATTTTAAAGTTTAAAGTTTCTCTTTATTCATTTAATCAAAGTAAAAGTCAAAAAAATTAGAAAAACCAGAAACGGAATAAGACATTCGCTTACTTCTTCGAAACGGCCTTGACAGCACCAATTTTCTTATGGCCGTCAGTTGGATATTCGATAATAAATCTAGTCTTTAAGCGGAAAATAGCTGAGAATAGAAAATTTTGTAACAGTGTCTTCAACATTCATAACGAATATTGACAAAACATTCTGAACCGAACCGAACTGCTTATTCAGCTGGTGAACTGAACCGCAAACCGAACAGCCTTCCTTTTTGAAAAGCTGAGAAAACCCAAAAGTCACAAAGAAAAGCTGCTCGGTTCGGTTCAGTTGTCTGACTAGTCTTAAGACGTGAATCGCTTTTCTACACAGCAAAAAAGATCTAAAGATCCAAGATCCATTTGGAATGAATATGTCTTTGATATCCTTTTAATCATCAAGCGGAGCTGCAAAATCATCCAAATGATCATCAGAATTCATATCCTTTGCATGATTTTAAGCTGCGTTGAATGATTAAAATGATATTTAAAATGGACACCGGAAATCATCCAATGGATATTCTTTAATATCCTTTTGTCTCTCTGTGTTTAGTCAATAACACTTATTTTTATTGGGAATTTGAATACATCCTGCTTGATACGTTACCGGATCGATATAATCTCTGAGGATAACTTGAAACAAATTTTACTTCAAGTAATCCTAGTAAGTAGCAATGATTGCACGCCGATCTCTAGTGGACATTATTTTCTTTAGGACTTCACTTGATCAATTAGAGCGTTCAGAGAATGTTGTGAAAAATGTGTATGATATCTTATGCCATTTAAAAGTGGAAACGCCAAACAGAGGTTTTAAGAGTTACGAGTAATTTTTTCTCTCTTCTGTTTTCGAAACCACTTTCATCAAAATATTGACGATTGATGGCAGAATAGTAGATTTAAAGAATTCTATAGAATTTGGCTGAAAATTTCATGGAAGGTTTTATTTAATTTTGTTAAAGAAATTTAAAAAAAAATTATTTTCAGGTTACAACTTTCTTAATTTCTTTCAAAAATCCTATTGACTTCTTCGAACCCCTCTTATTGGAAGTTTGTGAAATCTGTAATGATTCAAATATTTATCATCCATTTCCAAATCTCCGCCTCTGTTTCATCCAGTTCATCCTAAACAAAGTCATATGTGGTTTTTCTTGGCTGCCTGCGGTTTGCCCAAAGGCTTTTTCGTATTTAGAAAATTCTAGTCACACAACCCCCGCTCCCATTCTCTCTCTCGCATAAAACATTTTTTTCCTTTCCAAATTGCGGAATGTGGGCTCACTCACTCCGAAGACGACGGCATAATTAAAGGGAACCCGTCAGAGCTTTCACATTTATTGACTGCCTTGGCTGAAATGTGCCACAAAAATTTAAATTCGATCAATCAGAGTTGTTTGGCAGACTTGGCGCGTCAAAGCCAGAGATGCTGAGTTGCCGAGCTGCCGAGTTGGTTGGCTCGTCTTCTGTTGGCTGCCGCTGCCAAGTAACATTTGAGAAAATTGATTTGATTTGATTTTAGATTTGCCACTCGCCCTACAAAAATAAGTAATACGCATTTTCAATCAAATGCACAGGACATGGAGGAGCAGCAGGAGTGAAAATAAATTGCTGCATATTTTTGTGCGCCGCTCGACGAGTTTCCCAAGGAAGGAATTGCAAATAAATTGATTTAATTTAGAAATATATTCCTCCTGTGTGTGAGTCTGTGTTTTTGGTTTTGTCAAAAGAAATTAAAGTAATGATCAGAACGAAGGGGAAGCAGACACTTGATGACTTTGTCTGTCAACGCACACACACACACAAACACACACGCACATACACACACAAATGTTCATCATAGCCCAAAACAAATTTAATTAATTTGCAAAACTGAATGTGAGCAAAACTCACTCAGTACACAGAAATATATGCAAATTCATTTAAATAATTTTTTACAACACATTTCCATTGAAGCAAACTATGCAAATTTGCATTTTGTTATGCAAATATTTGGCAAGATTCTGTTGCCGAAGGGTGACAAATGTATCTACAGACAAATCTAGGATGCAAATAAATAAGCCCGGCCAAAAGGTGTGTTCGAGATTCGCAAACGAGATGTTGTGGCTTTTAAATATTTTGTACTCTCTAACCCACTTTGCATATGTATTTTTTCATTTAGTAATTGATCCGGCTGGCACATAAGAGCGAGCTCCCTCTAGCTCCCCCCTCTCCCGCAGCATAAAGCATATTTCTGCCCAACAAATCTGCATGTCACTTTTTTCTTTCCTTTTGATGCATCACAAGAAAAAGGAAAGACGAGGTCAGGTCGATGCCTGAATGCTAACTCATCTTTCTTCCTTTTCTTTCCATCTCTTGAGTTTCTTTTCTATTCAAACGCCTTGCAATTTCTTGGCTTGCCACATCTCCATCTTGGCTCTGCTGTTGCTTTATGCATGACATTTAATCAAGTTGACGACTGCATTTGATGCCACAAATATTTCAAAATGACGCAAGGCATGTGGGTTGGGTGTGTAAGTGTATGTGTGTGTGTGTGTGCGCTGAAAAGTTGCATATTAAACGCAGACAAGGCAAGCCAAAGGCTGCCAGGCGACTTTTGCCGCAGTTAATGCAATTTCCCGTGCACCCCCAACCCCAGACGTCCCCGTTGAGCGCGATAATTCAAGCGGAAACGGAAGTGCCAACGTCAAAAGCCGCAAGCGGGAACAAAATTCAACAAAATGCCAACTATTAAATGCACTTGATTCTTAGAGATCTTAACCTGACCCAACCGTTATCCTTCTTTTTCTTTTTTTTTTTGGACATCAAAAATTGTAGGGACGAAAAGTGATTGAATTAACCCTTGAAAGGGCTCAGCATAATTTGGTAAAGAAAGAAAATCCAACAATTGAGTGAATTTCAATGAACAGATTTACAGCCATGCTCCGGCTTTCACGTATTTTTGCGAATTACGATTTCAGCAAATTCGTACGATTTCAATTTAGAGCGCTCCGAAATTCGCCAGTTTTGTTCATCGATAATGTTCCATTCCCAACTTGTTTTGTGTCATTTCACATAACAAAAACAGCTGATGAGCGCCACTACTCATGCTATAGTCATATATCGATATATACCATGGCCAAATCGCAAATTGTTGTTTTTGTGAGCAGTTTTCCATCTCGCTCAATTTTGTGTGTCTCTATTAAATAATTGATTAAAATATTGCCTTAGTGCGAATTGAGTGGGAGAGTCCGTAAGACAAATCTAAAAAGCTTACAGAACTGAATAAAAATAGTTCCGTGGGCTGTCTGTTTGTGCATCAACCTATACTTTGCATTTACTTTTCATTTCACGGACTCAGATGTCGCCGGTTTAAAAACGGCAAAACTTTACGATTTCCTAATGTCGGAGCACAAACTTTTACGATTTGGTGATCAAATCGCAAAGTTTTTGCGAAAGCGAAAATGGGAGCATGGCTGTTAGCCACTGTTTGGAGCGTAGAGTATTAGAAAGGCCAGAACTCCGCTATAATAAAGCGAAAATGTAAAAAATGTAGGACCAAACAATTTGATCAAAATCCGAATAAATCTTAAAAAGAACACAATAATAACTAGAAACCGGATTTTGCATATTTTTTAACCGAGTTTAATCTTAGTAGAATAGGGCAAATGTGTATTTAACAAACATTTTTGTATTGCATTTTGTTTTTGGATGACGTTTTAATTTATTAAATAATTATTTCAGTCATGTTAAAATTTAATGCAGATTTTCTGGTATTTTTTTCTCGTTAGCCGAGAAATTATGAAATAAAATATGGCGTAATATTAATAAATGAGTATTTATGAAAGAGCTTGATATTTAGATTGTAAGGTGTTGGTAAATGGATGGCGTGGAACAAATGGTCCAAAATATCGAGTACTCTGCTTAACATTCATTAAGACTTAAGTATTTCGATTTTACTCTGCAAGTAAAGGGTATGAAAATTGCACAGTTATAAAACAAGTCCTACGTTTTATTGCTTTAACTGTCTTTGTTATTATCGTAAAGGATTATTTGTATGCTAATAATATAATTCTGGGAATTTTTAAGCGAAGTTATATCATTTTAAACACATGTACTCACAACTATTACATTGTCTAATGCCCAAAAATATGCTGTGCAAATCAGTATAGTTATCTAGTTTTAAGTTCCAATGAAAATTTCTAGCAACATCCATTGCAAATCATCGGGCGGTACAAATTATAGTAATTTTCAACGCATGTCTTCAAAGTGGTATATCTGCGCTTAAAAAATATGAGAAATGTATGGGATGGATTAGTTTACAGCTAAGAAATATAATTTTACGATAATATCGAAATGAGCCAAAACAAATGAAAATGTTTCCCATAAAAAGAGCCTAAACGAGAGTGTAAGTAGAAGTCGGACTTGTCTGACTTCAATGTACCAGTTGCTCAGGAAAATGCATTTTTAATAGCCTTCCC
>JAWNNM010002908.1:0-11113 GCA_035044965.1 Lordiphosa andalusiaca | reverse complement strand
GCCTGCGCAAAGGTCATGGCCTACAGCAGTGCAGATCGGGGCATTGTAAACATTGCCAGTACAAGCATCACTCGTTGCTTCGCATGGACTCAGGCAACACCACTCATGCTTCTCCATCTTGTAGTGTACCGGTGTGCTTTTGGCGATCTTGGACTCTTCTGTGGGAAGAGTTTGGTCTCCTATCAATTGCTGGTATTATACTGACTTAGAAGACCGGTGTACAGCCAGAAAGAGTAGCGCACTCTCGCTATGCTCGGATCTAGCTCGCCGGATTGTCGGGGTTCTTACTCGTCTGAGCTGTACGGTAGCACACTAACACATTTAATAAGTGCGCGTTAGATATACTAAAAATTTAAGTTAAAGGGGGTTGGAAAACTTATTATAAGCATCATTCATTTAGCGCCGACACGCCTTATTAAATCCACTGAGATTCTATTTAGAGAGGTAACATAGATGTTGGTCGTTCCTCTTCTTTACCCACCCTTCCATGACAATGTTATGTTTCTTTTGCATTGTCCCATAGTGATGTTTCAAATTCCTTCACCACATATTCCTATAAGATTTCAGCATGAGTACTCGACAGACACAATAAGGTTTAGATATTCATTTTAAAATAATATAATTCATTTCCAATTCATTTTGATCAAAAGTTCCATTTCTTAGACTGATAAGTGATAATTAATTGAAGTTAAATAGTTTACTCTTACAAAAATAATATTTCAAACAAGGGTCGGTATGGTAGCCATCGAGTATTATCGATTAATTCAGGTCAAGCGTATATATATATATATAAAAAAAAAATATTTAAATGTACTCACAATACCATTATTCATACGTTTCTCATCGCAGTATCGTTGGGCCCAAGATAAAGATGACTGGTGTAGACGCTGTTAATTTAAGAATCAATAAGTATATATAGACTTGAATTTCCGTTGGCTACCAAACTGATACATTTCATATGTTATTTAATTATTTAAAGAAGGGATTACTTTAATAATTTTCCAACCAAATGATTGTTGGGTAAAATTTCAGCAGCAACGATTTACTTTACAGAGCCAAAGAACAGCATAATGAGCTTCGACATATCTGGGAACTTCATTATCTTGATCTTGAACTTGAAAATAAGGGAATCAAAACAAAACCAAAACTGCAATGATAAGCCCCATCTGCATTAGGCAAGCATGACAAATCAGCAAATCATTCACGGTGGCACAAAGTTAACTTATATAAGTTGCATGTATGAGTAAGGTTATGGTCGCCTTGTGTTGGCGATGTAATTACGCAATCCTTTCCCGATCAATTAAAAATAAGATAATTCAAATTCGGCCAGCCGGTTAGGTGCGGACGGGTGGGTGTTTTGATTGCCTCTTAGGGTGAATGATCCCGTCTAGTGGTCTCCTCCGTCCACTTTGGACACAAGCAACTCCACGCGAAGTGTAGGCGAGTTGATGTTGGCGGTCTCACAAAAAGGTGTTGGTATTGCCGGATCACGAAAGTAACCGGGTTGCATCCCTCCGCCGAGATTAGGAATGACCCTCTCGTCCCGTAGGACCCAAATGCGACTTCTAATAAAGATCTAAATTAGAATCGAACACTTCACAAATAAATTAGTTTACCTTTGCGCACAAAAAAAAAACACAAGCACTTTTGTTTGGACGTTTAGGTACCGGGATAGTTAACTAGCACTTTGAGCTTGACTTAGCTCTAATTAAATCTGGATTGTCTTGGTGACTTAGGTTAGTTAACCTATAATATTTGACACCTTAACAGATTGGGCAACATAAACACGTCTGCTTGAGTTAATATTATTTGGTCGAATAACTTCACGTGTGCCAAGTGCGTGGTTATACACCAACCCGAGTAGAGCTTTGGGTCTCTTCCTCTTTGAAATAACTGGACAATGGTCTGATCGCTGGACTACGTGGCTTGTTCCTATTGGTCGTCATAATTGTAGCTTATGCGTGGGTGGGTCGAAAAGTTTGCTGGAAATTTCCCAATATTTTTAGCTCGGACACTACACCACAGATAATGGAGCAAGACTTTCGAAGAAGCATTATCTGAAGAACTGATCTAACACAGCTACTTCCTGACTTGTATGTCTTTTAAATGGAAAACTCCTAGATTTTTGCCTTTTTCATCAACTAACTCGTAGTAATATGAGCTACGTTTCTTATGAACTTTAGCTGGAATAAAAACAGGCGCTAACTTAGCACTAAATTTTTTTATAGCGTTGCTTTGAGTAAAGTTTCTAGCATACACGGTATCACCATTGTTTAGTTGTATCTGTCTGCAACGTAAGTTGTATCGGCGAGCGTATGTTTCATGAGCCTCATTTAAGTTCTCTTTGACTTTCTGCCTTACTAACTGCATTGCGTCTGGATGGCTTAATCTGGTATCATCACTCAAAAGGTCTAGATTCCGCAAAAGAGCGTAGTCCTTTCCGTTGAGGATCATGTTTTGTCCGAATGCGAGAAAATAGGGAGAGTATCCTGAGCTTCTATGAAGAGCTGATCTTAAAGCTCCACTTATGGCATTAAGGTTAATATCCCAATTCGTATGTTCACTTCCAATATAGGCTCGTATGGCAGCCAGGACTGACCTATTTAAGCGTTCACTGGCGTTAGCCTGTGGGGAATAAATAGCAGTACATTTTTGTGTTACGCCAAAACTTGTAAGGAATGCTTGGAAGATATTAGACTTAAATTGTGAGCCATTATCTGTTAGTATGGTCTCGGGTACACCAAAACTGAAAAATATGGTACCTTCCAGGAAGTCGCATATTTTCGATGCTGTAAATTTCTTAAGTGGGCTTAAAAAGTGGAATTTGGTATTGTGGTCGACAACTATCAGCAATCCAATGTTTCCGTTTTTTGTGCGAGGGTAAGGTCCTAGTAGATCTACATATAGTTTTTGAAATGGCCTATCCGACGTTATGGGCTTTCCCATTGGCTGTTTGAGAACAACATTTGGGCTTTTAGTAGAGCGACAAATGATACATTCGGATATATATTTACGAATCTGACTAACCATTCGAGGCCAAAACAAATATCTTTTCAATTTTTCTACCGTCTTACTCATGCCACAGTGCGCAGAGCTGGGTATATCGTGTGCTTGAAGCAAAACCTCTGGGACTAAACCTGCCGGAACATAAAGTTTCCAAGCGGAATTCTCTTGCGACTCGTCTCCAGAAGCGAATTCGGTTCTCTTATATACATAATCACCTCTCACTTGTAAATCTGGTAACCTTGCTTGATTTAACTTGACGTTATCTAACAAACTCAAGTAATCAGCTGATTTAAAGTGAGGAGACTCCAAATCGATTATTGGCTTAACAATTTGAAATTCTTCTATAGCAGGGTCGTTTCGACGTGAAAGCGTATCAGCAACGACATTCTGTGAACCACTCCTATGTTGGATTGTGAATGTGAAAGTGCGCAACTTCATCGACCACCGGGCTAGTCTGCCTGACAGATCTTTCTGTCGCATCAGCCACTGTAGTGCTGCATGGTCGGTTATGACGACGAATTCCAGGCCCTCTATATAAGAGCGGAACTTTTTAATTCCTTTTATTACGGCCAAGCATTCTAGCTCCGTAATAGAATAGTTGCGTTGTGCTTTCGACAGTTTTTCGCTCATGTACGCAATTGGAAGTTCGACTCCATCGCGTTCTTGAGCCAAAACACAACCAAGGCCATAAGTACTTGCATCGCAAAGTAATACAAATCGCTTTGTAAAATCTGGGGTTATCAGAATTGGTGAGTCAGTTAAGCACATTTTTAATGTTTCGAAGGCCTTTTGAGCTTGTTCGTTCCATTCTAGATCTTTTCGCTTTTTAAGTAGCTCAGTTAGTGGGAAGCTTATGGAAGCGTAGTTTTCCACAAAACGCCTATACCACCCTGATAAGCCTAAAAATCGACGTAGCTGCTTAACTGTAGTCGGTACTGGAAACTCAGATATTGCTTTAATTTTATCAGGATTGGTTCTTATCTGTCCATTTCCAATGATAAAACCAAGTTACGTAATTTCTTGCATGCAAAATTTGGATTTGCTTATGTTTATTGTAAGATTGGCTTTGCGAAGACACAATGCTATCTCTTGCAATAACAACAAATGTGATTCAAAATCGTCAGATAGCACTAGCAGGTCATCTAAATACACAAAAACTCGCGTACGTAGGTGAGCTGGTATGACTCTATCCATTAAGCGACAAAGGGTTTGAGCCGCATTACAGAGACCAAATGGCATCATTATACCCTGTTCCCATTAAAAATGGGAAAAGGGGGATCATGAAGTTGTGCGAATGTATGTAACAGGGAGAAGGAAAATTTTCCTACCCCATAAAGTATATATATTCTTGATCAGCATGAACAGCCGAGTCGATATAGCCATGTCCGTCTGTCCGTCTGTCCGTCTGTCCGACTGTCCGTCTGTCCGTCTGTCCGTCTGTCCGTCTGTCCGTCTGTCCGTCTGTCCGTCCGTCCGTCTGTCCGTCTGTCTGTCTGTATGAACGCGTCGATCTCAGAGACTATAAGAGATAGAGCCACAAATTGCACGAAGGTAGATTTATGCTGTACGCAGATCAAGTTTGTTTCAGATTTGAAAAATTCCACCCCGTCCCCCTTTTATCCCCAAAAAACCTAGACCTCCTCTAGAAATCCTAGACCTAAATAGCCGTCAGATCCACAATTTCAAGTTTCAAGTTTCAAGTTTCAAGTTAGAGCCTCGTGGTTTAGTATACATCAAGCTAGGCCCAATATCTATCTATTCTGAAAAGTACAATCAGATCGGACAAAAAACACCGGAGTTATAAGCGAAACAGTTGAGCTGATAAGAGCACCCCCCCACTTGTTGGTCAGGACTAGAAAAAAGTGTTGCCTACATTTGGGATAATTTTGTTAAATTGAAAAACAATTAAATGAAAACAAATGAACAGGGTATTTTGTGGTCGGGAAACTCGACTGCAGCGCCCTTACTTGTTTTATATTGGTATAATGGTCTGTTTGGTACTGTAAATGCCGTGAATGGGAAAGGGATTTGCCAGTATGCATGTTTCATATCTAAGCCAGTGATAAAGCGAGCTGGTGGCAAGCGACTCAAGATTCCGTCAATATGGGGTAGCGGATAAGCATCCCTTTTCGTAACCTTATTGACTTCTCGTGAATCCAGACAGAGTCGGTATTTCTCACCTTTTTTGACTAACACGCAATTACTGCTCCATGGGCTGGTTGATTCCTCTATGACGTCAAGAGCAAGCATATTGTCAACTTCAGCGAACATTAGTTTCTCCACCGCTGGTGAAACTGGCCAATGCCGCTGCTTAACTGGGGTTGCTGAGCCTACGTCAATAGAGTGTGTTGCTAATTTAGTTCTTCCTAGTCCTTCATTTGCAAAAGACGGAAAAATATTGATAACTGTATTAAGACGTTTCTGCTCGTCTAACGACAAAGTAATGAATTTTGGGTCATCTTCGTTTTCATCCGAAGCGCCGACATCTAATTCAGATACTTCTGCAGAGTTTGTGATTTTGTCTAAAAGTCCGAACTTCTGCCAGAAGTCTATGCCCAAATAAACTTCTTGCTTGAGTTCTGGTATGAGAAATAATTCCAGTTCAGTTGTTATTTCGCGGTATGTAATTCGAGCTAAGATCTTGGCTACTACGTGACTTTCGGTTCCATTTGCGGTTCGGATTTTGCCGGAACATTTCTTAGATTTGCTGTGTTTCAACAATTCTTGTGCTGCAGTACCACCTAAGCAACTAATTGTGGCTCCTGAGTCCAGTAAAGCCGTATACTTGTGCCCTTCGATATAAACTTCAGTGTAAAGCCTATTATCTGAATTAAGAAAAATTGCTGAAATAAACTTGTTACGATTCTTACGAACGGTTTTCCAAAAATCTCTTAAACGTTTGGTTGAACGTTTGGACTTCGGTATAAACTTAATAAAATCTATATTATTGAATATTTGCTTACGAATATTTATATAATTCCCAATTCTTTCATGTAGGGGAATAAATGAAAAATGTAAATTGTTTTCGCTCTTTTGGTTGTTAATATTGCTATCAGGTAACCATCTTACTTGCGTGGAAACAGTAGATGTTTTCCGTGGTAAAATTTGTTTGTCTTTATCGGATGTGTCTAGGAGTTGTTGGGCGACACATCCTTCTTTCGGTTTCCCGACGAATTACACTTAGGACATTGTGGCCTAAAAACATCTTTAGCTCCACACCCGTAGCAAAAGATTTTTCGTGGTCCCACGCAGTCATCAAATTTGTGACCTGCTTGGTTACAATTCCAACAAGTTGGACTTGGGTGAACAGATCGGTGCTGAATTTGCAGTACCTCTTCTGTCTTAATGTAATCAACGGTTGGCGGTTCGCTAACGTCTTGATCTGACAATTCTGTTACGTACGACCGTAAAGTTCTTGGCTTAAACGATTTTATGTCATTATAAATTGAACTACAGAAAAAACAATAAAGAACCTTTTTGGTCCCCATCTGAAGTAATATATACAATTTCTTCCACATATTTTCCGCAAAAATATTTAAAATATTAATAGTTCATACAAATATCCACATAAAATCGTAGATAACACTAGTTTACAAATTAATAAAAATTTCGGGATCCCGGACATTTGGCGGTAATTTCATATGTAAAACCGTCCGCTGATTCCAAAAATCAGGTCCAATAATTTTTTGGCGGGGCCGTTTTCGAGAAATCGCGAAAAAGCGAGTTTTTTCATTGTAAAAAAAGGTACCTCTTGACTGATATGAACAAAAACTAAACATAAGATAGTCATTAGCAGAGTTGGCATTTTTATACCCTTGCAAAAGGTATTATAATTTTGCCCAGAAGTTTGCAACGCATTGAAATATTCATTTCCGACCCCATATATATTATTGATCAGGGTGACGAGCTGAGTCGTTTGAGCTTTGTCCGTCCGTCCATCTGTCTCTGTTTCTACGCGAACTAGTCTCTCAGTTTGGAAGCTTTCGAGCTGAATTTTTGCACAGAGTCTTCTTTTTGCTTCACACTACTAATATGTCGGAGCCGACCAGATCGGATGACTATATCTCATAGCTCCCATAGGAACAATCGGTCGGAAAACTAGTTTTAGTGAGAAAAACTTTTTTCTTTTCAACGGAAACGTCTCCAAACTTTGTAATCGTAGGTTTATGTATTTTTTATAAGTCAACCAAGTTTTATTAAAATCGGACAACTATATGGTGTAGCTGCCATTCAAAAGATAGGTCTGAAAAACAATTTTAGTTTAGTTGTTTGTTTCACATAATTTTACAATTTTTGGCCAAGTCGGATGACTATATCGTATAGCTCCCATACGAACGATCGGTCGAAAAATGGGAAAAAAAAGTATTTTCGAAAATATTTAAGGGAGCATTTGCAAGGGTATAAAAACTTTAAGCTGCATAAGCCCATAAAACGTATCCTATCTATGTTACGCTTTGTAAGACCCAAATTACAAATTAGACCCAAAAATTACACTTACTACCTTTTTATCTGGGTACACCAATTAATTTTCTCCAATAAGCAGCGCCATAGGCGCTCTCTCTAAAAACTAGGTGTTTAACCAGACTCGCAGGTATGACAAGAGCCACTTCGCTTGTCATCCTGTCTTTTGGGGGTTTCAACGCCTTCTTATCGGCGAGAGATTTATTCGTTTTATTCGAAAAAATTTGTCAATTTGTAGACAAATAATTTATTTTGAATAATTATTTGTCGATTAATTTTATTTAAATAACGAATAATTTTATCTACATAATCATTCGAATGACTGTAATTTATTTTAAATTACTTACAAATAACATTTCATAAATAACATTTGGTATAACATCTGGTATTTATACATAGTGGTTGCTGGCAAAACAATCAAAAAAATAAAAAGGAATTTAAGCAAACCGATTCAAACGATACTCTATGAGTTTTCCTTTGCCTCCGATTCCACAGATTCTGCGACTATAAAGAGCATAAAAAATTGAACGGAAGATGGGAGATATATATATTGTATATAATATAAGCCGCCTAACCGCACCCAATTCGATTTTAATCAAGCCCTCTCGGTTAGCTTACCCCCAAGTCCCAAATTTCGGATTGGGAATTCTTTTCAAGGCCTTTTCCCTGACGGCCTGCCTCACCCGTTGTCCGTTCACCTTGTTAGATTATTTCATGTCTGGGCATGAGTGTTACATCATGCCCTGGGCGGGGAGTGTGGCAGCTTCAGCGGGAGACTCCTTACCGTAACCGCCGGAATTTCAGATCCTTTAGCTTTGTGATCTTTGTTCTTGTTATCTCCTTCTCTCGTGCAAACCGCAAACCGAACCGACTTCCTATCAGAAATGCCGAACCGAAAACCACATAGAAAAACGGTTCGGTTCAGTTATCTAACGAGTTGTAGGACCTGAATCGCATTCCTCTAGCCAATGAAACTTTTTAATTTTGTAATTTAAATCGTTTCCCTAACGATATTTCGTTCAGCCCTCAACATTCGTAGCAACGCCAGAACGATATATCAAAAGGATTTATTGATACAAATACAACTTGTAATCCTGTAAGTCTTCCGCAATTTCCCGCAGGTCTCCTACTATACCGGTCTGCATTTAAACTGCATTATTTTCTGTAGTGGACAACATTTTCAATCTTCTGAGTAAGACGCACGGTACGAATTCCTTTTTTAGACTTTTAAACTTATAGACGAATCTTGTAAATCCGACCTCTTAAGTGTTGGACATTCTTCTAGGGCTTTTAAATATATTCGGGCGTGTTCTACAAACCTCTAGCAACCCAAAAGCAACACAAATTGTCGGAGTTCCTGAAACCTCTTTTGTTGGTTTTCAAATGTTTCAATTTTTGTGGCGACATTTGGTAAATTTTTTGCAATCAAAGAGTTTTGAGCACGTAATAACTCTCAACCCATATTGTCAGACGGCTCTGATTACGGCCACAAACGAAAAAAAAAAAAAAACCTTTTCGGTCTTCCCTCAACCGATTGTGTGCTGCTAGCGCGCTCTCTGTTAGTTCGGATGCTGTTGAGCACGAGCGCTGGTCGGTCTGACAACAACCCAATAACAGGCCCATTTCAGTCAATCGGTCCCAAAGTGAGTGTTGTTTGAAGTATCGGTTCCCATTGAAAATGGGAAAAGGGGGATCATGAAGTTGTGCGAATGTATGTAACACGGAGAAGGAAACATTTCCGACCCCATAAAGTATATATTCTTGATCAGCATAAACTGCCGAGTCGATATAAATACAGAAAAATAGCATTTGAAACAGAGCATTTGACAGGACCTTTGCTGCGAGATTCAGGCTTGTAGAAGAATGGCCCGCAGAAATCCACACCAGTCACATCAAACGCATAAGATCCATTAAGGCGCTCATTAGGAAGGTCTGCCATTATGCCTATCCACTAGTAGAGGCTTGGCTCTAAAACATCTGACGCATCTATTTACTGACTTGTTTACAGTCTTTCTCCCCCTAATAGGCCATTATAGGGATCGAACTATTCCCAAAAGCGCTCTGGGACTGGTGTGGAGGTTACGCTCATGGAAGTGCGTATTGATAGCGAATGTGACAGGATGCCCTTTGTGAAGAATAATAGGATGTCGGCTATTAAAGTCCAGCGAAGAGTTTTTTAGGCGACCATCTACACGGAGAAGTCCAAACTGATCCACAAACGGAGTAAGAGAAGAAAAAGAACTGGAAGAGGGCAGCATTCCATTTGTAAAGATCTTATGTCCTCCCAAAGATGAGTTCTTTGAACAAGACGTAACAAAAGCTGGGTGCCATGATGAACATCTGAAATCGTCAGTCAAGGATGCTGAATCCGAATCCAAACACGCGCTGCAATGATACAAAGGAATTTCCATATTTGGAATCCAATGTGATGTCTAAGAATGGCGATTTGACGAAAAGTACGCTTCTTCGGAGCTCGAGTGCCGGTTTTTCCTGAAGAGGAGATGAGTGCCTATCGGTTTTGTTTATATCAGCAGGGTTAAAGGAACATAACGCCATTCCATTGCTCTTATCAGATCCTGAAACGCGGCCACTCGATTTGCAACAATTACATTGAACCTTGCAGGCTCCTCGCACTGCGCCACATAACTCCAGCTTAGGCACCGAAATCGTCTTCAAAGGCGCTACCCGGGACTTAGAGCAAAGGAGTTGGCTACTAGTCTGTTGTCCTTTAGATACCACATACACGTAGGCACCATAAGCCTCAAGGCTGGCATCGCAGAATCCATGTATTTCCAAATCAGAGTTTGGAAGCAATGCTAAACGAGGAAACTCAGAGCGACGAACATGACCAAAGCAGCTGCACATTTCGAGCCAAACTGAATGCATTGCCGATGAAAGGCCATCGTCCCACGACAATTTTTCTTGGCAAAGCTGCTGTAGAAATATCTTCGCCTTCGTTATTACGGGCCCAACAAAGAAACCAGAAATCGTGTCATCGACATAGAAATCCCTCCCGAGCACATTTGATCCAATGCACAGTGGATCCGCTTGTATGGAAGAGCGGCCAAAAATACTTATAATGACCATAGCGGGCTAAAAACTTAACAAAAAATATAGAAAAATGTTCTAAACATATAACAAAAACGAGATCGTAAGTTAAAGTCGGCCCTGCCCGACTTCGAAATACACGTTACTCAAGGCAATTAGTGTTTAATAACTTCATGCGGCTCAGATAAGTATGCAACGTTTTTTTAACTCTGCCATTTATTATCCGATCTTTATGATCGGTGATTGTGAGATTGTACATATTGGCCAAAGAGTGCATACTGCAAAATCTGAGCTCGATAGCTTTCAAATCGTGGCCAAAAATTGAAACAAATTTGATCTGCCTACAGACAATACTAGCTTACATCTAAAATTTGGTTGCTCTAGCTCTTCTAGTCTCTGAGATCTAGGTGTTCATCCAGACGGACGGACGGACGGACAGACGGACATGGCTATATCGACTCGGCTATTGATGCTGATGAAGAATATGTATACTTTATGATATCGGAGATGCTTCCTTCTGCGTGTTACATACATTTGCACGACTTTAGTATACCCCGTTTACTCTACGAGTAACGGGTATAAAAATTGGACAAACTGG
>JAWNNM010002907.1:0-23267 GCA_035044965.1 Lordiphosa andalusiaca | reverse complement strand
ATATATAGATGTCCGATTTCAACCAAACTTAGTGGAATCATGGAAAAGCATAGCAAACTAAGAAATACAAAGTTTGGAGGCGTTTTCATTGAAAATGAAAAAGTTTTTTTCACTAAAACTAGTTTCTCGACCGATCATTCCTATGGCAGCTATAACCTATACTCATCCGATTTTGACAAAACATTGGACAATTGTATGAAAGCTTAAAAAATAAATATATGCCAATTTAAAAGAGGTTTTCATTGAAAACAAAAATGTTTTTCTTACTAAGACTATTTTTCTAACCTTACTTTTCTATGA
Organism: Lordiphosa andalusiaca; assembly: GCA_035044965.1. Classification (NCBI taxonomy): domain Eukaryota; kingdom Metazoa; phylum Arthropoda; class Insecta; order Diptera; family Drosophilidae; genus Lordiphosa; species Lordiphosa andalusiaca. Next base: position 22,967 of record JAWNNM010002907.1, on the reverse strand, counting down.
CAGCTATACTATATAGAGACCTTTGCATTGAAAACAAAAAAGTTTTTCTCACTAGAACTAGTTTTTCGACCGATCGTTCCTATGGCAGCTATATGTTATGGTCATCCGATCCGGCCGGTTCCGACAAATGTGCAGCGTATTTGTATCAAAAGAATTCGTGCAAAGTTTGGTCACGATAGCTTTAAAACTGACGGAGGAGATAGCACAGATACAGACGGACATGACTAAATCAACTCAGCTCGTCATGCTGATCATGCATATATATACTTTACGTGGTCGGAAATGCATCTTTCTATTTGTTACAAACATCTGGACAATTTTAAGGTATTTATTCAGAGCAAAAACACTTTTCATAAAAGACCGAAAAGATAATGATCGGGTTCAAAATAAGTTCGGATCGATTGGTTTGAAACCTATCTCTTTTGTACAAATTAACTTCTTTGTCCAAGCGCTGCGGTTAAGAAACAGATTCCCCACTGTGCGTCGATTGCTAGCCTGCTCTAAGGTTTTGGCAGCTTGCGAAGAAGTTTCTTTTCTCTCTGCTTAAGACTTTAATGAAAACTATCTATGAAATCGAAATCTGAATCTTGCCTCGATGATTAGGTTTCGTTTATAATTTCTACACACTGAGTCAATGTTAAGTTTCCACTAGAGTCCCAATTTTACTACCAACTGCAACTGCCCTAGCCTCAGGTCTTTACTTAAATGTGGAGCATTTTTCAATACGTAACACTTTAAAATAAATTGCTATATGGGTAAGCCACATTTCACTCCACTAACTTTATGACGAAAAAACTTTTACTTTTCTTTCCACTCGGTGGGTCAAACTTTACCTCAATTCTTTTTTTTCGCACATTTTATATTTTTGCCTGCCATCGAACTGAATCAGAAAGTTTACTTGGCAATGGCGACACAGCTTGTCTGTGAAAATAAAATGACTTGAAATATGTTGGCCTTAAAGAACAATACGCAAATTAATCACCACCCACGTAGATGTCGCATTCGCTATCCATTTTTCTCCACAAAAATGCGACAGTCAAAGCATTTGCATTAAGCACATAAATTTAATTGCGTATACGCATCGTTGCAGTAGAACGCCCAGAGCAGCTGGGGAGATTCTGCCACCGCTGCAAATGATTTTCATATTTATTTCCCTCTGTGGATGTGGCGGCCACTTGGCCCAAACAGCTGCCCGGGTGTCGCTTTCAGTTTGCCTGGCACAATGACAAATTACAAGTTGAAAGTTGAGTGAACTTTGGCTTTCTTTTGGCAGTGTTCACTCTAGAATCTTTTGGCAGAGGCCTCTTTGAAATTGATGGGGGGGGGCTTTTGTTGTTTTGGCAAATGAGGCGCACAGATAAGCGTCAACTTTGACGCCCTCTTCGGCTTGAGTTTTGTTTTCCCTTTTCTTGTTAGATTGTTGTTGTTGTTGTTGTTGTTTTTTTGTTGTTCTTATCAGCAGCAGTCAAAATGTGGAAGCTGTTGCTGCTGGTTCTTCAGTTTTTGGTGACAACCCTTGTAGAAATATGCTTTTAAGTTTCATTTCATATAAACCCAACTAAATCGTAGAGTCTGAGACAATTTAATTTGCTGCTTAAACAGACAGAGCAGAGGTTTAAGTTGGCTTTCTTTTGAAGGGGTTGTCTTTCTATTGTGTGCCTGGATTTGCCATCACTTATCACTCTAATGCCTTTTGCCCTGTTCCTTTTTTTTTTTTTCCTTTACACAAGTAACCCTCCTCCAAACAGTTGCATTTCAATTGCATTTCGCAGGCTTTCCTCACGCTGCTTCGCTGTTTTCCCTGGTGCTCTCATTAGCTGTGCATCTGCTTTACATAACTCAGTCTCCCAGTTGACTGCTCTCAATCCTCAGCTTATGCTTCACTTTGTCTGCTCTACTCTCTCTCAATCTCTTTTATTTTCATTTTATTTTTTTTATTTCTGTTCAACTTCCTGTTTTGATTTTGCCACAGCTAATCCCGCACTTTTCTGCCCTACCAAAAAAAAAAAAAAATTTATAAAGAATTCTAGTTTTGTATCACGCAGAATGCTACGTCAAAGATTGTACACAGACGAAAAAATGTTTATTGAAATGGCAAAAGGAAGACCTTGATCTTTAGATTATCACATCAATAAATGGTATTTTTTTTTTTTTTCTTATGTCGCTTGTCGTCGTCTCACAATCTTCTTTGGTCTGAAAGAAACGAAAACGAAAATGAAATTCAAACGGAAACTGGTGGAACCAGTCAAACAGCCAACCAACTGACCAGAAAGCCACCACACCAAGAACTTCTTAAGCAAAATCGTTCACCAAGTATACAAACATATGTATGTAGGTAAGAGTGTCAGCTGGCGCCGTTAGTTTAGGCCAGGTTTCTTTTACCACTTGGTTATCACACCGAAATGTATGTAAATTACGTTTACGTGATTACATAAAAAACCATAAAAAGTGATTTGAACTTGAAATTGCTAAATGCGTCATCCACAATTGAAGTAAAAACTCTGCTAAAACTGTGTGCAAATAAAAACGTACTAACCATAAAAATTGTTACAATGACAACAACGACAATAACAATGAGAACAACAACCTAGGAACACAGTTCCCTTTTGATTCCATTGCCAGTGGGTAGGAGCAACAGTCGTATCATTTGATAATATTTTTTTAGCATAAACTGGGAGGGAAACAAATCAAAGTCAAAAATGTGTCCTGTTTTATACAGAAGATAGCAAAACATTCTATTTTTCAATGTACGCACTTAAAGCGGGGAAATAGTCGAAACAAAATGTTGGTTTTTCTTTTCTGCCTGTTCAACTTAAAGCTTTTTTTCGAAGCAGTTTAGTTGGTGGTCAAATTTATGGCAGACTTAATGGTTGTTCCAAGTTAAAGCCGATCCAAATGATCAAAAATATACATGGTGTTTTTGGCTATCAATATTAGTGCAGAACTCAGTGACAGCCAGGCCTAAGACGCCATAAATGAAGGATTTACATTTGCAAAGTACTTAGAAATCTGCACAAAAGCTGCAATTAACTTGCGGATCTTGTCAGGATCTCGTAACACAACGTCTAACTATGTTCTAGGACAACTCTCCAGGCAGGGCTCAGCCCACCGGCGCAGCTCATCAGGGAGTACATGGTCAATAGTAGCAATAAGTAGCAGAGGTTGTCACAAAATTTATCTGAGTCCCAGGACAACTCTTTGGTAAGTAGCAGATCTTGTCACAAAGTTTATTTGTGTTCTAGGACAACTTTCCAGGCAGGGCACAGCCCACCGGCGACGCTCAGCAAGGAGTACATAGCAGATCTTGTCACAAGATCTATTTGTGTCCCAGGACAACTCTCTAGTAAGAAGAAGATCTTGCCTCAAAGTCCATCTGAGTCCCAAGACAACTCTCCAATAAGTTGCTGAGCTTGTCACAAAATTTATCTGAGTCCCAGGACAACTCTTTGGTAAGTAGCAGATCTTGTCACAAAGTTTATTTGTGTTCTAGGACAACTTTCCAGGCAGGGCACAGCCCACCGGCGACGCTCAGCAAGGAGTACATAGCAGATCTTGTCACAAAATCGGTCTGTCCCAGGACAACTCTCCAATAAGTAGCAGATCATGTCACAAAATCTATCTGAGTCCTAGGATAAATCGACAGGCAGGGCACAGTCGACCGCTGCGGCTCATCAAGGAGTTCACGGGCAAAAGTAGATACTTATATGTAGCAGATCTTGTCACAAAATCGATGTGTCCCAGGACAACTCTCCAATAAGTAGCAGATCTTGTCACAAAATCTATCTGTGTTCTAGGACAACTCTCCAGGCATGGCACAGTCCGCCGCCGCAGCTCATCAAGGAGGATAAAGCCACATAAGGAGAGATTATCAACCGATCTTAATATGTACATATGTACATATAAGGGCATCACTGACCTGGTATAACCACCGTTGTCTCACATTTTGGGCCGAACCTTCAAGAAACAACAACAAAAATATGTAAGTTGGTTTGCATGTGTGTGTGTGTGTGTGTGTGCATGCAGGCAACTTACCAGTGTGTGTAACAGCTTCCCGGCTTCCACATATTGCCAAAGGCATAGATAGAACTTAATTCAACACACAAAATCATTTCTAAACAATTGCACAATAAAAAAAACAACAAAAACCACTATAATTTAACTTTTCACTGGCAGAACTCCACCAACAAAAATGGTGGCAGAAAGTGTGGGAGACAGAGAGAGAGACAGGAGGGCGCTGCAGATCACAGATTGTGTGTATCTGGCGGAGATAAACTTAAGCAGACAGCCAAAAACACTTTAAAACCAATTGCACAATAAAAAAAAACAACAATAGCACACACTTCTCTGCCAATTGCACTTTAACTTTTCTTCTTTTCCTTTTTTTAACTAACCCACGCAACACGAACAGCTACTTGCCAAATTAAGTGTGACCGTGCAGCCATTGGAAGTTTTGCCCAAAACAAATAAAGGGTGTTGCTTTTTGGCGATCTGCAAAAAAATACATATGTAAGTTGGCTTGTGTGTATTTGTGTGTGTGTGACCGCAGGCAACTTACCAGCTTATGTAACACCCTCCTTCGGCTTCTGCATTTGGCATAAGGCAAAGATAACATTTTAATAAACGCACAAGATTACTTTTAAACAATTGCACAATAATAAATACAATAAAAAGCATTATAATTTAACTTTTCACTGACACTTTAACATTTCTCTTCTGCGTCTCCCACGCACTCACAACCCGCACTGCAGTTTGCCAAATTTTAGTATGACTGCATGGCCAGTGCAAGTTTAATGCCAAATCTATCGATGGCTTTGGTTTTTGGTCGATCAAAGATTAATTCACGACTTTAAATTTAAATTGTATATTGAGCATTAAAAATACCAACGATTGCTCTGCCCACATTTTCTGTTCTCTGCTTTCTCGAGTCAACTTTCAACTCAAGACGATATACTATCGATAAGCTATCGATTGATTCGTTTGAAGTTGGGGCCTTGGCGCCTGAAATGAGAAATTTAAATCAAAATTGGGTGTACCGACTGGCAAACGTTATATGACACCGACTTCATTCTAGCCGTTAACATAATTTATGTAAGTCATGGTTTTAAATGAAAGAATGAAGAGAAATGCAAGTTGAGTGATTTCTGAAGCTGAGCAATAGATGGCGCCTCATTGGCTGGAGGAAAGCGATGCACGGTTCAGTCAGAGAACTGAACCGAACCGAACCGAACCGTTTTTCTTTGTGGTTTTCGGTTGTAATCAGCATTTTTGAAAGATTTTTCGAATTGGAGCATACAAACAGTCTAGGACTGACTTATAGATGAAGCTTGGCTTTTCCCTTTACTTTACATTCTTTGGTTTAAGAAGTTTAAATTTAAATTTAATCTTCCCTTTTCCGAAATTAATTACCCCCTCAGAGCCGTTTAATGTACTTCTCTTTTCACATTTTCCTTTTGCATTTCTCAAAATTCTTTTTATTGAATTGACGAATACAGATTAAACCAATTTACTTTACTTCGTTCTTTCAATTATTTGTTTTTTCTCCGACAGGATGAGGTCGCTCCGCTTGGTAAAGTCTGTCATGTAATTTGCGACACAAACAGTTGTCCCTACCCCCCCCCCGCTCCTCCTCATATGTAACGATGTAAATAATAATTATAATACCCAGCAGCTTCTGCATCAGTAATGAAATTTTGTTTCGCAAACTTCTCCTCCCCCCCCCCACCCTTTCAATGTGACGCCCACAAAGTGTTTTTAAATGAAATTTTCATGCGTCGGCTAAGTGAATTGGCCTCGCAGATTAAACATTTATGTATTCCCCGCTCTCTTGGAACACCGCACATCATCTTGGAATGTGAAATGTAATTTATATATACCAAGAACTAGCCAACAGGTTGGCCAACAGGTTTTTATAGAATTACAATAAAAGCTAAAGCGGAAGCAAATTCAACAAATTTCATTTACAAACAGTCCTTGAAGACGCCGAAGCAGGTGGGCTGGAAGCAGGTGAGTAAAAATTAGCACATTACAGCGCCCGATGCCATGGAAAACTATCCGCCAAATGAAGAGAGTTGGCCAGTGGCGGCGGCGCCTCGCATAAATCGCATAAATATGTTAATTTGTCGAGTGTGTTGGATAGACGCTCAAAACGTAAACGTTTTATTTTAATTTGTCTTATTTTATTATTTTGCGCTTTTGAATTAATTTCCAGAATTAATTTCAACTTTGTGGTAATTAGCATAAATTGTGTGAATGTTTAATGGACTTGTTTTGTCAAAAGCAACAAACACCAGAAGAAACAAAATAAAAAGTAAAAGTAATGTATGTGGAGGGGGATGGGGGGAGTTTGTCTAGAATTGGGTCAATGAAATGTTGGAGGAACAAGAAATGGTAATTACACTCGAAAAAAGATGAGAGCAAAGTTTAAGCTGCAAAATTCGGGGAGAGGTGTCTTTTTGTTATAAAACTGACCGTTTTCGAAACCATTTGAAACTTGGTTTCCTTTAAGTCTCCTCCCAGGAAGCGATTCTTCATTCTTGAACTTTAAAATTAAGGTTGAAATGGCTATTTCCTTCAAAGCTGACGCCAATAGCTGTAGCAGTTGACCGGCTGTGTAAGTTTGCAAGAGCAAAAACTAGTTCTCTAGTTAACAGCAGTTGCACACACTACCCGCTGCACCACAAACGGCCATATTTCAATATAATTAAAGTAATTTCTGTGGCAACTTTCCATTTTTTTACCAAATCTTGTTGATGGCAATAAAATTTTTAATTTAATTTTAAGTAATTTCCATTTTCAGCTGTGGGTGTTAAGATTTCGACAGAGAGAAACTGTATAAATAGTCTTAGTCCCGTTTCAACTGTTCAGTCGCTTAGAAGCATCAACCAGTTGAAAGGTACTAAATTTCCTTGGTTTTTAAATAAGATAGAAAATCTAAATCAGTATCAATACAAGTTTCTTAAAGAACCTTACATGTAAGTAATTGGTAACAAACCAAGCTACGCTCCCTAGATTCACGTTATTATAAGTGGTTCTATTTTTAATCCGACTTTATCATTATTTTGTGATACATGATGATACAGCAGATTGCAGTGCTAGCCTACCTTTTGCCTTGAGCATTTAAATTAAAACTCTCAGTCTGATCTTGCATCTATTAAGCGAGAATATCACAATTTTATATGGGGTATAGGGTTTCTGTAAGCTTTAAAGCCAAAGCTTTCTTTTCTGGGTACTAAAATCTGTCAATAACTCAAAATAGAGGATAAGACAAATTCAGAACCAAAAATAAAGTGAATTAGTAATTTTTGTCAAATTTTGTATATTTATAATTTTGAGATTATTTAACAAAAATGGATAGAACTTTCTCAATTTTCAAGTGACCTTTTAAGTTTTTAGAGCATATGTCGGATTTGCTAGACTACGATTTTGTAGGAAATTAACTTTTTAACCAAAAAAAAAATTAGAAAAACACATTTTTGAAATAATTTTAGAAAATCACATTTTTGAAAAAGTTTTAAAAAATCAAATTTTTTAAAAAAAATTGTAAAAATAAACAAATTTTTGAAAAAATTAAGAAAAAAATATTTTTCAAAAAATTTTTAAAAAAATGCAAAAAAAAAAATTTTCAAAAAAAATTTTTGAAAATTATTTTTTAAAGAGTCTTTTAAAACCTAAACATTTAAAAAAATTAAAAAAATTCAAGACTCGATTACAAACGTGAAGGAGCTATTTAAAATTTGAAAAATTCATGATGTTACTCTTTTAAGCTTAGAATTTCCGCAAAAAATTTTCTATGAAAGCTTCAATTTTGGGGTTAAGCTCGTAACGTCGTCAAATCTTAACTTGTGAAAGCCTGAAACCCATTTAAATTTTTGCTTCACCTTTAGATTCACTTTTAAAGATATGAAGGTTCAAAAATGCTTACAAAAACCACTATACACGTCGAATCTCAATATTGGGAGCCTATCTTAACAAAAGCGTCCCGTTTTTATTTTCACAACTCGATCTTGAAATGTGTTGAACGTTTTTAAATATTCTAAAAGAGTTTTCTTTTTCCCTTCCTATGCCTGAAACATCAAGCCAATTATCATCCAATTCGAATATAATGGTATTTTTTTATGCTGGATACACATTTGTATATGGGTCAGGGAGTACGGTTCCGAAACGCTCTAGCTTGCTTTCGGCAGCAGAAAAAACTACTGGGGAAATGCCAAAATTGTGTTTCTACAAAATTAGCCATTACCAAAGCAGGTAACAAGAATCGAAGTTTTGGGTAATAGTTATATGAAAGCTTAAAAATACATTCAAAGGATGATGGCATTAAATGTTCCAAAAAACCAGTAAGAAAACAAGAAAGAAAGTCGGTCAAGCCCGACTATAACATACTCTGTACCAAGAAAATTTGTCTTTTGATCATAACTCGAAAACCGTTCATCCGATCTTCTTCATTCCTTTGCCGGATCGATAAGTAATCCTAATAACTAAATATGTTCAGAAGGAACCAGCCATCTATCTTCAAAACTGTGGGAGATATGACGTTTTTTCTAAATTTCGGGGGCGGCAGGGGGCGTGGCCAAAATTGAAAATAAACTTGATCTGCCTGCAGACATAAGAAGCATATGTCCCATACATGTCAAGCCTCTATCTCTTACCATCTCTGAGATCTGTGCGTTCATACGGACAGACAGACGGACAGACGGATAGACGGACAGACGGACAGACGGACATGGCTATATCGACTCGGCTGTTGATGCTGATCAAGAATATATATACTTTATGGGGTCGGAGATGCTTCCTTCTGGATGTTACATACTTTTGCACAAACTTATAATACTCTATGTACCTACGGTACAGAGTATAATGATTAAAGTGGAAAGTTTATGTATTTTGAAGCTCAAATTAGCCCAAATCCCGATGTGATGTAGAATTTTCCAAATCATATTTGTGTTAAGTAGAGGAAAATCTATGAGAATTCCTCTGACTAAATGGAAAACATTTCTTATCACTTTATTTATTAGGCACTAAGCCGTTTTGTCTAAGCAAATTTATTTTCAAAAAAAGTCAGCAGCAGCTCAGCAGCATTCTAGAGTGGAATTATGAGCTTTTGTAAAGATTTTATAATTTTTTTTTTTTTAAAAATTCGATTTTTCAAAAAAATAAGTTCAAAAAATCCTTAATTTTATCCTCCTATTGACAAAAAAAAAATCACAAAATTAACTACTTTGTTGTGTGTTTTGTGCTCTTAACTTTAATACTTGTACACGTTTTTAATGTGATCACTCTTTCAGAAGTTAGGGACTAATCTAGTTAAAGACTTATTTTTTTCATATAAATTTCCTATAAAATGCTTAAAAATATAGAATAACTATATAATATCAGCTCGCTTGTTTAAGAACATTTGCTTGATGTTTCTTTCTAATTTTAAGAAATTCTCTTGTTGAAATAAGTCGAAAATTTGCAATGTTAGTTACTCTTGATGGCGAATTGAAAATGTTTGAAATTATGCCTAGATCCCTTATTACCCATACTTAACAATTTTGCTGGGTGCGCATATCTTACAATTTGCAAAATCATGCAAGATGAAAACTTTTCTCATCAAAAGATGAAAATAATTGAAATTGTATGCCTGTGTCTAAGATTTTGCATACGCAATGTGGGACGCAATTGAAGGGAATTCTCGATACACAAATGACAGGCAGGGGTAGAGTGGTGAGATAAGCAGAGCGGGGGAAAATGATGTAAAAAGTTGGAAATTGAAAGAAAATGTATATGCTTAAATACGGAAAATATGAACTGAACAGACACGCACACAGGCAGCCATCCACACCCAGTTAAGAGGCCAAAGTTAAAGCTACAGCAACTGAAATGGACTAATTTTATTTATTATATAAGTGTCTGAAGTGGAAGTTGGCAGCAACGGATAACATTCGCCAAATATTTCACCGGATAACACTGATTTGGGGTGGCAAAACTGAAGTACGTGCTCTCTCTCCCTCCCCTTTTTTTTTGTTTTTTTACCACACTGCAGCTTACACTGCGATTCCAGTCTCGTCTGGTTACGTGTGTTGTTTTGTATGACGTTGCGATAAAACAAAATTAGCCAAAAAAGTTCTTAACACGTTTCAGTATTGACACGTGTGTCCATTTCATGTTTATTGATTGTTCCACTTAGTTATTATGGGTCGTCGTCTTGCACCGTTATCAATCCAAAACGCAACCTGAGTACAGCTGAGTACAGTTCAATGCTTTCGGCATGAATCCACGCTCCTCCAACTCATGACTCAATGCAACGGGCAGGCAGATTATTAATCATGCATTGCATAAATTCTGGAACCATTTTTCAGCTTCGCTGGGCAGAGAGAGAAATTTGATCAATTTGAATTGCAACTAACTTTAGGGGAAGCAAAGTGGGATCAAGCGGCACAATGCACCGGAAATTCACATTTCAATCAATGCCTGAGAATAATTGTATTGCACAATTGGGTTTTTGGCAATTTTGATGGACACACACAAACATTTTCCTCTTAAAAACAGCAAAATGTAAATGAAAATGAACACAATAGATGCTGATATGATAAATTAAATTGGTATTTGTTACTAGAAATAAAATCATTTTTTTTGGAATTATTTTAAGCTTCATTGAGAGGGCATAGTTCAGTTGAGGGGCAATGTTGAAGTGCAATAATAACAAATTTAAGTTAGGTTTATTAAAGGTATTTTTTTTAGCAAAAATTTATTACTCGAATATTTTCAGACATATCGGCAAGCGGTATTTTTTTGTTCGATAGATGGTTGATCAAACTAAATTTCAAAATTTTATTGTTGTTGTTGTTGCTGCGGTTGTTGTTGTAGCCCGCTTCAAAGTTGACCCATTTTACAAAACTTAGATGCTTGGTGGCATTGATTCCCAGAGAACGCGTCATTGGAAACACAAATTTTAAATGAGGTTTTGTTGAGAATTGATGTGGCTAAGGCCTGAACTAGGATATCTGGTATCGGTCTATATATATGGTGGAGTAAGGGGTTCTCAAAGTAAAAATTTCGAAAATTGACCTAATTTTACCCCTTAAAATAGCCCTAACTCCGCTATTTATGGACCGATCAAAAATATCCTAGTTCAGGCCATAGCGGTGGGTATTACGAGCAATTAAAAAACAAGAAAGAAAGTCGGTCAGGCCCGACTATAGCATACTCTGTACCAACGAAATTATACGCTCAGCATAAATGTTGATGCTGCAGTAGTAGCTGAAAGCAGCGCTGCTGCAGCGAACAGTCTTTTGTTCATAACTCGAAAACCGTTCATCCAATCTTCACCATTCCTTTGGCTGATCGATAAGTTATCCTTATTACTAAATATATCTAGAAGGAACAACCCACCTATCTTTAAAACTGTAGGAGATATGATGTTTTTTCTAAATTGCGGGGGCGGCAGGGGGCGTGGCCAAAATTGAAAATAAACTTGATCTGCCTGCAGACATAAGAAGCATATGTCCCATACATGTCAAACCTGTATCTCTTACCATCTCTGAGATTTGTGCGTTCATACGGACAGACGGACGGACAGACGGACACGGCTATATCGACTCGGCTGTTGATGCTGATCAAGAATATATATACTTTATGGGGTCGGAGATGCTTCCTTCTGGATGTTACATACTTTTGCACAAACTTATAATACTCTATGTACCTACGGTACAGAGTATAAAAACAGCTGATGAGCGCCACTACTCATGCTATCGATAGTCATATATCGATATATACCATAGCCAAATCGCAACTTGTTGTTTTTGTGAGCAGTTTTCCATCTCGCTCAATTTTGTGTGTCTCTATTAAGTAATTGATTAAAATATTGCCTTAGTGCGAATTGAGTGGGAGAGTCCGTAAGACAAATCTAAAAAGCTTAGAGAACTGAATAAAAATAGTTCCGTGGGCTGTCTGTTTGTGCATCAAACTATATTTTGCATTTACTTTTCATTTCACGGACTCTGATGTCGCCGGTTTAAAAACGGCAAAACTTTGCGATTTCCTAATGTCGGAGCACCAACTTTTACGATTTGGTGATCAAATCGCAAAGTTTTTGCGAAAGCGAAAATGGGAGCATGGCTGTTTTACCTATACAAAACTCAAAATATCTCAAATATATATAAATTTTTTATTTTTTGATTGAAAATTTCTGGGTATGTTATTAACATTATAATGCATGATTTAAGTCCCACAAAAAAAAATATCGAAATTTTGAAAATGTTTTCTCAAACACCTACCTTAAGTTTATTTTCCTTTAGAAGTCAGAGATTAATTCACGAACTTTTGGAGACAATTAAGAATGATAGCTGAATTATTCCTTTTCAAAATGATAATTCAATTCCACAACAGGGACGAATATGATAACCCAAACAATGAACAAACAGTGATATAATACCAAAGAGTAACCAAACAGTGACAGTGAAACAATAAATTAAACAGTGACAAAAATAATCACCACAACAGTGATCACAGAGTGACCAAAAGAGTGACTAAACTGTGACCTAAACAAAGACCAAAACAGTGAGTCAAACAGTGACAAAAACAGGGTACAAAAGTGACAAAAACAGTGACTTAAGCAGTGTCTTAAACAGGGAACAAAATAGTGACCATAACTAAAGATAAATAGAGGAAAGTTGACCAAACTTTGTATACCCTGGCAGCAGGTTTTTCTAACCAATTTGAATTACATTTCCACTGAAAACAAACTAGTTTTTCTCACAAAGACTACTTTTCTGACTCTACTTTTCCATGACAACTATAACATATAGATGTCCGATTTCGACCAAACTTAGTGGAATCATGCGACAGTAAAAAATACAAAGTTTGGAGGCGTTTTCTTTGAAAACGAAAAAGTTTTTCGATCATTCATATGGCAGCTATATGCTATAGTCATCCGATTTTGACAAAACTTTGAAGAACTGTATGAACACGTATATAATATATATATGCCAATTTATAAGAGGTTTACATTGACAACAAAAAAGTTTTTCCCACTAAGACTATTTTTCTAACCTTACTTTTCTATGGCAGCTCTACTATATAGATGTCCGATTTAAACCAAACTTGGTGGAATCATGAAGAAGCATAATTGGTAATAGTTTTAGTTAGTAAATGGTTCGGGTTCAGCTTTTCTTTCTCCCTCTCTGTTTAATATATTTCCCTGTATTACACAAAGATTCCGATCGCCAGTTAACCTGTAAGATTTTGTTTGGTGAATCATAGATTTATTTTCTTAATCCACCAATTTAACACACATTCTCTGAATCAACCAAATATTTTTCTCCACCATTTGCTATCTCTGTTGCAGCACGGCCATTGTGGAATACCACAGGATTTGGATGGACAGGGGCAGCAAACACAATCGGAAAACTCAACAATAAATAGAGCAGAAAGTAAGCCAAGTAGAAGCCAGTTCAGAGACATTTTGACAACTAAAAGAACTTGAAGCAAAATTAAGGCTTTTCATTAAAGAAACTCCAGCAAGACGAATCGGTGCATCGAATGACATCAAGAGAGAAGAGAGAGATATGCGGAAATAAGTAAAGAAACAAAATCTTGTAACTGGCTTGAATAATCCATTGGACAAGCTTTGAGTCAAGTGGAAAGATGAGCAGCCTGCTTAGAGCTCTAATGCTGTTGGGGCTACTCTCAGTGATTCTGCTGATGAAGTCAGCTTATAGTAAGAGGCCCACAACGAGATACACCAGACCCACTAAACGACCAACAACCACGACAACCGAAAATCTGGGAGATGGAACTACGCCAATCATGAAGCCCTACAGGGGTAAACTGAAGGTGGCCAGGTGTCCACGCACTATAGTACCCTGGAAAAATATCACCAAAGAGAGGGTAAGTTCTGTAAATTGGTTTTCCACTCTGCTCTAAGATTGTTTCTCAGCTTTTGGGTGTTTGGTATGCCTTTGCCACTTCAACTTTGGCACATCCCCTATACAAACGTCGCTGCAGTTCGTACAATGTGATGGATAATCGTAAGTGAAACGAGAAAGCTAAGCTAACTTCGCGTGTGCCGAAGTTTTTATACCCTTGCCAGTGCAAGCTAAAATATTTTCCAAAAATAGTATTTTTTCCCATTTTCCTACCGATTGTTCGTATGGGAGCTATATGATATAGTCATCCGATTTGGCCAAAAATTTGTAAAAATATGTGAAAACATGTGAAACAAACAAATACAAAATTGCAGTATGCTACCATTGAAAACATAAAAGTTTTGCTAACTAAAACTGTTTTTCAGACCCATCTTTAGTATGGCAGCTATGCCATATAGTTGTCCGATTTTAACATAACTTAATAGAATTATAAAAAAACATAGAAAATCTACGATTGCAAAGTTTGGAAACGTTTCCATTAAAAAGAAAAAAGTTTTCATACTAAAACTAGTTTTCCGACCGAGTGTTCCTATGGGAGCTATGAGATATAGTCATCCGATCCGGTTGGTTCCCATATATTAGTAGTGTGCAGCAAAAACGAGACTCTGTGCAAAATTTCAGCTCAATAGCTTTAAAACTGAGAGACTAGTTCGCGTAGGAACAAACAGACAGACAGACAGACGGACGGACAAGGCTCAATTGGCTCAGCTCGTCACCCCGATCAAGAATATATATAGCTTATGGGGTCGAAAATGAATATTTCTATGCGTTGCAAACTTCTGAGCAAAATTATAAACACCCAAACAAGTTTTTCTCAATAAAACTTCTTTTCTGACTCTACTTTTGTAGGACAGCTATACTATATAGTTGTCCGATTTCGACCATACTAAGTGAAATCATGAAAAAGCAAAGCAAACTAAGAAATACAAAGTTTGGAGGCGTTTTCTTTGAAAGCAAAAAAGTTTTTCTCACTAAAACTAGTTTCTCGACCGATCATTCATATGGCAGCTATAACCTATAGTCATCCGATTTTGACAAAACTTTCAGGAATTGTGTGATAACTTAAAAAATATATATGTGCCAATTTTAAAGAGGTTTACATTGAAAACAAAAAAGTTTTTCCTACTAAGACAAGTTTTCTAACCTTATTTTTCTATGGCAGCTATACTATATAGATGTCCGATTTCGACCAAATTTGGCAGAGTCACGGAGAAGCAATGAAAACTAGTAAAAACGAAGTTAAGAGACGTTTGCATTAAAAACAAAAAAGTTTTTCTCACAAAAAGTAGTTTTTCGACCGGTCGTTTCTATGGCAGCTATATGTTATAGTCAACCGATGAGGCCGGGTTTGACAAATGTGCAGCGTGTTTGTACCAGAAGACTTCGTGCAAAGTTTGGTCGATATAAGACTGGCAGAGGAGACATTATAGAAACAGACGGAAATGGCCATATCGTCCTGCTGACTAAGAATATATATACTTTATGTGGTTGGAAATGCTTTCTTCTATGCCTTACAAACAGCTGCACAATTTGAATATACCCTCTGCAAGGATATAAATATAGGCAGGAAACTTATTATAGATATTTTTTGTTTTTTGCAGCATATTTCAATACCAACATTCTCTACACGGACTATACCAAAGTTTGCATAACATATTCCTGTTTGTACAACAAAACTTCGAAGTTTTATCACAGTAAGTTTCCTTATATCAATATCAATATCTATTATCCCTCTCTTCCTTCCTCAAGTGAAACTACGCATTCTCACTCGCACTCGCACACCCACCGAGGACACTCTAACGAAAGCTCGTGATTTTCTGGTCAAACGTCGATTTCCCATGAATACCCTCGTGTGGTTGAAGGAACAGGCATTCTGCTTTGAGTGGTATCAATTGAATTTTCAGCTACGACCCAGACCCGGTCAATTTCAAGCACCCTGGAGCTAGGATCCCTACTGAGGGCGGGGGGTGGGTGGGTTGAGAGTGGATGTTGATGATGTCAACCTAAATTAATTTCCCCCAAATGTGAAATCGTATAAGGGCAGAACTATGTAACACATTAATTAGCTGGGGCAGGCTGCAAAATCAATTACACATAACCGTTTCAGTTGCTTGATGATTGCATTTGCCACTTGAAGGCTTTTGCGAAATGTCCTTGTTAACACACACACACACAGACACACACAGCCTCCAGGCTTTGCCTCAATTCAATTTGTCGCCCCCCCCCCCCAAAATAAAAAAAGGAATCAAAAAAAGCATACAAAACATTTCTATGAACCCAAAACCTGTCTCTGTGTGTTCCAATTTTTTTCGGCTTCCTTTTTGCCAAATTGGCTTTAGTCCTGCGGGAGGTGGGGGGGTTCCGTAACGCACAATTATGGCCCATTGTGTGTGGGAGAGGGTTACCAGATAATTGTCATTGTTTGGGGAGACACTGTGCTTCCGGCTTACAGCTGACCAATGGGCATACACTTTGATGCAACTAGTTTTTTAACCCTTTCATCAGCCACTCAACTCATTAACTTCATCAACAAACTGGGCAAGCATTTGTTTTACGACCCAGGCACGTTTTGTGATATGCATCTGGCTGGGGGCCATAATGATGGATTTATTTTGTCTCTGAGTCAGTTGGGTAGCTGACATAAACCAGTTAACAGATCTTTGGTTAGAACAAACTTAAGTAGGTATTACAAATGCAATTGGTAGGTGAGTGAGCCATACTTTGGTTAAAAGACTTAAGAATCTTGCTTAAAAGTTATTATTCAAATTTGTTGTTTGGGAGAAACTGGTAGAGTTCTTCCCGCTCTTCTGGTCCGTTTCGAATCATTTGCCAGAGTAATATTTCCATTAATAACATTTCTTTTTCAATCTTTTTCATCTATATTTATAATTAATTGCACCTGAAAGTTATCCCTGTGTAATCATCCAAAAAACCCTATAGTAGAACTCTTCCAGATAATATTTGATACAATGATCTTCCAAATGTTGGTTGGTAAGGGAAAGATAATGGATGTTTCTCTACAAAATCATATTTCATCGGCTTTTGAGGGCTTTCCAGTTGTGAGTAAAATGAGAAAACTAAGCTTACTTCGTCCCTTGCAAGTTTTTGCAAAAATATAAAAAAAAACAGGAACGAAAGTCGGTCAAGCCCGACTATAACACACTCTGTACCAAGAAAATTTTTCTTTTGATCATAACTTGAAAACCGTTCATCCGATCTTCTTCATTCTTTTGGCGGATCGATAAGTTATCCTAATAACTAAATATGTCCAAAAGGAACAAGCCATCTATCTTCAAAACTGTGGGAGATATGACGTTTTTTCTAAATTGCGGGGGCGGGAGGGGGCGTGGCCAAAATTGAAAATAAACTTGATCTGCCTGCAGACATAAGAAGCATATGTCCCATACATGTCAAGCCTCTATCTCTTACCATCTCTGAGATCTGTGCGTTCATACGGACAGACAGACGGACAGACGGACATGGCTATATCGACTCGGCTGTTGATGCTGATCAAGAATATATATACTTTATGGGGTCGGAGATGCTTCCTTCTGGATGTTACATACTTTTGCACAAACTTATAATACTCTATGTACCTACGGTACAGACTATAAAAACATTTTTTCCCACAACGAACCATTTTCCGACCGATCGTTCATATGGGAGCTATATGATATAGTCATCCGATTTGGACAGAAATTAGTAGAATAAGGTGAAAGCATGTAAAACAAGCAAATACAAAAATGCAGGTTTCTACCATTAAAAACAAAAAAGTTTTCCAAACTAAGACTGTTTTTCAGACCTATCTTTTGTATGGCAGCTATACCATATAGTTGTCCGATTTTCATCAAACTTTGCAGAATCATGGGAAAGCATAGCAAACTAAGGAATACCAAGTATGGAGGCGTTTTCTTTGGAAACAAAAAAGTTTTTCTCACTAAAACTAGTTTCCAGACCAATCATTCCTAGGGCAGCTATAACCTATAGTCATCCGATTTTGACAAAATTTTAAAGAATTGCGTGAAAGCTTAAAAAATAAATATATGCTAGTTTTCAAGAGGTTTACCTTGAAAACAAAATAGTTTTTCATACTAAGACTATCTTTCTAACCTTACTTTCCTATGGCAGCTATACCATATAGATGTCCGATTTCAACCAAACTTGTCAGAATCATGGAGAAGCATAGAAAACTAGTAAGTACGGAATTTGGAGACGATTGCATTTAAAACATAAAAGTTTTTCTCACTAGAACTAGTTTTTCGACCGATCGTACATATGGCAGCTATATGTTATAGCCAACCGATCCGGGCGGTTTCGATAAATGTGCAGCGTATTTGGACCAGAAGACTTCGTACAAATTTGGGTGGCGATAGCTTTCAAATTGACAAAGGAGATAACATAGAAATAGACGAACGTACAGATGGACCAGGCTAAATCAACTCAGCTCGTCATGCTGATCAAGAATATATATATACTTTATATGGTCGAAAATGCGTGCTTTCTATGCGTTACAAATATTTGAACAATTTCAATATTCCCCCTGCAATGGTATACCAAAATACCAATCTAGTATATATGTGGTCTTTACTTCAGTCCTTTTCTTGCAAGTTTGAGTTGTAAGATTTTTTACGGAGTTTTTATACCCTGTTCCCATTGAAAATGGATAAAGGTGTATCATGAAGTTGTGCGAATGTCGATCTCAGGGACTATAAGAGATAGAGATATAATTTTAGCATGAAGGTAGATGTATGCCGTACGCAGAGCAAGTTTGTTTCAGGTTTGAAAAATTCCCATCCGTCCCCCTCTTATCACCAAAAAATCTTCAGATCCTAGACCTAAAAAACCGTCAGATCCACAATTTTCAAGTTGGAGCCTCGTGGTTTAGTCCCAATATCTATTTATCTGAAAAGTACAATCAGATCGGACAAAAGACACCGGAGTTATAAGCGAAACAATTAGGCTGCACCCCCCCAGTCCCTCAGGACTAGAACCGCTTAAAGGTCAAAATAATGTTGCCTACATTCAGGATGACAATTTAATAGCTGTTACAAAAATTCCAAAACAAATGAACAGTGTATTTTGGAGTCGGGAAACTGCGACTGGAGCGCCCTTTCTTGTTTGTTTTGGTTCCTTTTATAGTTATATACAATTATTTTATACAATTTAGTATTTTTCTGGCATATTTCTATTTCTATATTAATGCAATACAGCCACATTAAATTCGCATTATTAACAACATATAGTTGTCTCGCTCACACACACGAAAATACAATAACGGCTGATATTAATGTAGGTTCTATGGATGACGACTGGCCATAACCTATAGACCCATAATTAAACTCTATACCGAAGGTACATAGAGTATTATAAGTTTTTGCAAAAGTATGTAACATCCAGAAGGAAGCATCTCCGACCCCATAAAGTATATATATTCTTGATCAGCATCAACAGCCGAGTCGATATAGCCATGTCCGTCTGTCCGTCTGTCTGTCTGTTCGTATAAACGCACAAATCTCAGAGATGGTAAGAGATAGAGGCTTGACATGTATGGGACATATGCTTTTTATGTCTGCAGGCACATCAAGTTTATTTTCAATTTTGGTCACGCCCCCTCCCGCCCTCGCAATTTAGAAAAAACGTCATATCTCCTACAGTTTTAAAGATAGGTGGGTTGTTCCTTCTAGATATATTTAGTAATAAGGATAACTTATCGATCAGCCAAAGGAATGGTGAAGATTGGATGAACGGTTTTCGAGTTATGATCAAAAGACTGTTCGCTGCAGCAGCGCAGAAGCAGAGCTGCTTTCAGCTACTACTGCAGCATCAAAATTTATGCTGAGCGTATAATTTCGTTATGAGTATGCTATAGTCGGGCTTGACCGACTTTCGTTCTTGTTTCCAAATTATCTTCCAAATGTTGGGTGAGTAGAAGTTATGCAATAAACGTTTTACTCTTTACGCCCTAATTTGAACCCCTTTCTGGATCACCAAATCTAGCATCCCATCCCCTCCCATCCAATCCCATGACAAAACTACTTGTTAAAATGTTTTCCACCTGCCACCTGTTGTATGGGGGCCATGAGTAATCTCAGCGCAGGCCATCAATCACATAAGTTGGCTTATTTACAACCAAAAACAAAACAACAATCCATTATTGGCAATGCAATTACCATGCAAATTAACCAGCAACAGCGTATAAAATTGCACACAATTTTCAAATTCTGATTTAAATTCAGCTACAAGAATTTAAAACCAAATTGCTGTGTGTTAATTATTTGCCAGCAAAACAATTTCGAATTGTAAACAATTTAGTCCACACAATTGCCACAACACAACAACAATTATGAGATTGTGGGAACACAGAAGGGTTTGCAATGGGCGTGTGTGTGTGTGTGTGTGTGTGTGTCACTGGTCTGACTTTCGTTTTCAGGATTACACAACAATAAAAAAAAGGGACGAGCTGCTCATTAAACAATGCGGTGGCATTTTTTTGGTGTGCATAATGAGTTTGTTTGTGGGGCTTAAATAAATTTTCCACAAAAAAAAAAAACTCACAAAATTACAAGTTAAATTAAACAATTTGAGTTTTAAATCCATTTTAATATTAAAAGAGTGGAAAAAGAGAGCTTTAATAATTCCGTTTTGACATTTTTTGGTACTGGGATATTTCACCAAAAAAGTGGTTTGGATTCACACCTTTCGATGGGAAATTATGGCATGGGTTATGGCCTCTTGTCATCAATTTCGGTCAACATTTTTCAGTGTGTGGGTGGGAGTCAACTATGTGGTGATAAAAATGTGGTTTAAATGCTTTCATACACTAGAAACCAGAGATGCAAACCACTTGAATATAAGTACTGGTTCGGTTCAGTGGATCGTACAGTTTCTAAACCGCCGGTTCGGTTCATTACATGGCTTTTGCAGTTAAATGAACCGCGGTTTCGGTTCGGTTCAGTGTTGTTCACAAAGGCACATTATAAACAAGAAAGAAAGTCGGTCAAGCCCGACTATAACATACTCTGTACCAAGAAAATTTGTCTTTTGATCATAACTCGAAAACCGTTCATTCGACCTTCTTCATTCCTTTGGCGGATCGATAAGTTATCCTAATAACTAAATATGTCCAGAAGGAACAAGCCATCTATCTTCAAAACTGTGGGAGATATGACGTTTTTTCTAAATTGCGGGGGCGGGAGGGGGCGTGGCCAAAATTGAAAATAAACTTGATGTGCCTGCAGACATAAGAAGCATATGTCACATACATGTCAAACCTCTATCTCTAACCATCTCTGAGATCTGTGCGTTCATACGGACAGACGGACGGACAGATGGACATGGCTATATCGACTCGGCTGTTGATGCTGATCAAGATTATATATACTTTATGGGGTCGGAGATGCTTCCTTCTGGATGTTACATACTTTTGCACAAACTTATTATACTCCATGTACCTTTGGTACACAGAGTATCAAAATTTACAACTTTCTTATTAATAATTAAGCCCTGGCATTAACCCTACATCGTGTCGGCAATTCTTTTCTCGATTAATTACCACATTCTGTTGTTTTTTTTGTTTTTTTTTTCGACTTCAGATAAATTTCTGCACTTACCTGTTTTTCTTCTTTTGCATTCGGCCAGACAATTAACAGGCTTTTTGTTGCTGCTGTTTGTCGTTTAACAAATGCAAAAATAATTATAATTAATGCAGAGTTTTTGGCCTTGAACTTGCATAACCTGCCCGTCTGTCTGTCTGTATGTCTGTCTGCGTCTCACCAATCGAAGTAATTACGTTTTTTTTTTTTCTCTGTTGTATTTTGGCCAGGCCAACAACAAAAAAAATCGTCATCATCCGCGGTGGGTGAGTCCCAGCAGCAAAACACATTTCATACACAAATTTATTTAACTAAACAATGAAGCTTTCATAATATTTTCAGCTTCGTTGAGCCGAGAGAGCTTAGAGTGCAATTGCAAACAAAAAATTACAAATAATAAATAATTAGTTGTGCCAAGTTCAAGGTGAGGTGAGCAAATGTGTGTGGGTGGCTCAACTATGACAATAAAAAAACAACATCAAACTAATTCCAAAGAATTCTTCTTGCTATATCAATTTCATAGATAATCTTTGCCCATGCACTGACCCAGTTTTTTGCTTAATGAATGCAATGCATTCTTATGCAACATTTGCAGATGCATTTTGCATTTGTCTTTCAGCTCTTTTAAGCTTTTGCCGTTTGTTTTTTCTTTGCAGCTAAATTAAGTAATTGGTACAAGAAGCCACTGCCTGCCTGCCTGCCGGCCTGCCTGTCTGGCACTCAGCTCATATGATTGTATCTATAATCTGCACTGGGCGAAAAAAGGAAGAGTGAATGTCTTAAGAGGCGCAGTTGTTGCTTGCATTGAAAAGATTTGCAGAAAAGCTTTTTTGAAACAGCGAACAATAGATACTATTGTTAAAGCTTTTCGACTTTGGTAACCGAAAGACACAAAACTCTTCTGGAATAGAAACTACGAGAAAAGACTGCAACCGTATATCATTCATTGGTTAAACACAGCGATCGTCAGACCTATTCTTACCTAGGGAGCGCTGGCCAACACCATATCCCACCTAAACAACCTCCGTATGGTGCAAAGAGCAGCTTGCCTGCGTATAACAGCATCCCTGCGATCTACCACCCCACAGGCGGGCCTGCACTTAGAAAAAAAAAAATAGAGAATTTCATGCTTGGATCAAGAATGTTCATATCATTCATTCTTGATGCAAGTATAAATTTTTGATCCCGTTTGTCTTCATCCAAGATTTTTAGTACTTAAGTAAGAATCATTCTTGAATCAAGAGCATACTGCACTGTCAAAATCCTAGAATGTTCTTTCTAGTATCAAGAGCGCAGCATTAGGTTCAAGAGTAAGATTGTTTACTCTTGACTCAAGAGCTTCACAGACATACTTAGTGTATACATTCAGGGAAAAATACACTGATTTTTTAATATTTACACTTTGACTTGAATATTTTCACCATTGATTTAGCGTTAAATATGGAATTCGTATAAAAAAGTCTTGCGG
>JAWNNM010002902.1:0-86288 GCA_035044965.1 Lordiphosa andalusiaca | reverse complement strand
AAACAAGCATCTGGACAATTTCAATATACCCTCTGCAAGGGTATGCTGAAATGGAGAAACTTATGAAATGATATTATCGATGGAAATTTAAGGAATTCTTGTCATTCCCAGAAAGAATGATTCATTTCTTTGGTGGAAATAGGCTAAAAGAGATTGAAGGCAGCTTGAGAGATGTTCTTACTTTGAGAGTAGTTTTTCTTTTAAGTTAAAACTGGAAAGTAACTTCTTAAATAGTTTGATCAATTAAGAAATGAATTTTGGTTTAGCTTGCTCGAGGTCCCAGAAAAGTTGCGTTTGTACAGATAAGAATATTGATAAAGTATACCATAATGTATAAATTATTGATTCCATAGAGAAATGCATTTCCCTTCCGCACCCACCCACTGAACACCTTTGCTATCAACTAGTGTACAATTTTTTGTGTTTATATATTCTCAATAATTGGTTATCTCAATATCCCCGGGGCACTAGATTAGATTGGTGGCAATAATACCCATTTGTGTCTCGACCTGCGCTATGTGCGGTCGCAAAAGTGTGGGCGAACGTGCGAAATGGAAGGGCGCCTCGGGAGTGCTCTGCTAGCTGTGTTTGCCCTGTGTCTTGTGCCACTGACAGATGCTGCTCATATACTGACCATTTCGGGATACTCCTCAACCTCACCGTATTTATTGTGGCGACCGTTTGTAGCCGCACTTGTCGAGCGGGGACATCGGGTGACAATGATATCAACTGTGGGCTATCTGGATGATGTGGAGGGCGTTAGGCATATACGTTTGTCGGCACTAGACAAGCTAATCGATGGTGAGTGTGTTGTGTACGGTGAACAACTGAACAATGTGAGTAAACTTTGCTGTTTATAGACGTAATGAATACCTTTGTCTCGGGTTCGGATTTCCTCACCAACAAGTGGACCGAGTGCTCCATGTCGGGTGCATTGTTTTTCAACATGACCCGCGCTATACTCAGCGACGAGACTGTACAAACTCTGCTGCGGAACAGGAGTGAACACTTTGATATAGTCATGACGGATCCGTTGCATACGAATGCCATATATGGACTGGCGGACTACTTTAATGCCTCCCTGTTGGGCTTAGCCTGCTTTGGACCCAACTGGAATACTGACTATTTGGTTGGTAATTTGTCACCGAGTGTTTATGAGCCAATTTCACCGATGGGCTACTCCTGGGGCACAAGTCTTTGGAGTAAGTGCAACAACTGGATACACATCACCGAGGAGTGGCTGCTGGAGCGTTTGGTGTATCTACCCGGTCAGGTGCAGTTGCTGAAGCAATTCTTTGGCCATCCTCCCGCCAGATTGAACAATCTGCTAGGAAGATTCTCTTTGATATTGGTCAACCAGCACTTCAGTCTTGGCCATGTGCGTGCGAATGTGCCCAGCATAGTTGAGGTGGCTGGACTGCATCTGGAAGCACCGGCAGCCAAGTGCGACGAGCAGTTGCAACGCTTTCTGGACGAGGCCGAACATGGCGTCATCTACTTCTCCATGGGCTTGGAGATTCTGATGTATTGGTTACCCGCCAGCCAGAGGCAATTGTTTCTGGAAGTGTTTAGACAGCTGAAACAGCGTGTCGTTTGGAAATACGAGCTGGAGACTCTGCCCCAACAGTCGGATAATATTTACATCAGCCCGGTGCTGCCACAGCGACAATTGTTGGCCCATCCCCAGGTCAAGCTCTTCATCACCCACGGCGGTCTGTTGGGTGTAATAGAGGCTGCCCATTATGGTGTTCCCATGCTGGGATTGCCGCTCTATTTTGATCAGTTTGCCAATATGGAGCGCATGCGTTTGGCCGGTGTGTCCGAAAGTTTGGAGAACCATGAATTAACTGTGGAATCTCTGAATCGCACCATAACAGTTTTGCTGCAGAATCCCAGTTATGCACGAAATGCCAAGGAGATGTCTAGGCGATTTCGTGATCAACCGATGAGTCCCCTGGAGACGGCTGTCTGGTGGACAGAGTATGTACTGCGGCATAAGGGGGCTTCCCATATGCGTTTGAATGATGGCAATGTGCCCTTGATGCTGTATTACAGAATAGACACCCTGTTGTTGGTGATCGGCCGCTTGTTGGTTCCTGGAATTGTGATTTTATTGTGTATTAGGTTAGTGCGTGGTAAGCGACGTAGGAGTAGAAGGGGATGATTTGATATAAGATATTTATTGTACATTAACTTAATTATCGGGCATCTGGTATAGTTTATGTTGCGGGAAAGAAAGATATTTTTCAATTCACACATTATTGAACGATAGGAATCTGAAACTAGAGCTTATATTTCTAGTCTCATTAGCTCCCATCCCATCCATTTTGGAAATCGATATAAGAAAGCAAGTAAATGCTGATTTCCCTATATCTCATCTGCTTTATGGAACTAGCTTAAGGCTAGTTAAGGCTTTTACATATGTGGCCAGATTCTGAAATAAAAGATAATATACTCTCTGCTAGAGTTGGGCACGTATCGTGTTTTTTTCGTGTCTCACGCACGCACTTCGCCACATCCCGTGTTCAAAACACGACAAGCCGATACTAAATACTTCACTTAGGTGTATACTAAAATAGATTCCGTATAGGAATTCGGGCAATTAATACTAAGAATACCAAATTAAGAAACTTGAAATTAGGAAACAAATTAGAGGAAAGTTAACTTTGGTTCGGCCAAAGTTTGTATACCCTTGCAGCACGATTTCTAACTCATTTGAATGACATATACACTGAAAGCATGCCAGTTTCTCTCATTCAGACTACTTTTCGGACTCAGCTTTACTATGACAGCTATACTATATAGATGTCCGATTTCGACTAAACTTAGTGGAATCATGGAAAAGCATAGAAAACCAAGAAATGTAAAGTTATGAGGCTCTTTCTTGGAAAACTAAAAAGTTTTTCTTACTAAAACATGTTTCTCGACCGATCATTCATATGATCTAACTGATCTAACCTATAGTCATCCGATTTTGACAAAACTTTGAAGAATTGTGTGAAAGCTTATGAAATAAATACATACCAATTTTAAAGAGGCTTTCACTGAATACAAAAATGTTTTTCTTACTAAGACTATTTTTCTAACCTTAGTTTTCTATGGCAGTTGTACCATATAGATGTGCGATTTCGACCGAATTTGTCATATCGTGAAGATACTTGCTAATCAGATTTTGAAGACGATTGCATGAAAAACAAAAAAGTTTTTCTCATGGCAGCTATATGTTATAGTCATCCGATCCGGTCGGTTGCGACAAATGTGCAGAGTATTTGGAACAGAAGGCTTCGAGCAAAGTTTGGGCGCTTTAAAACTGCATAGCAACAGACGGACAGGCGTACGGACAGACGGACATGGCTATATCGACTCAGCTCGTTATGCTGATCAAGAATATATATACTTTATGTGGTCGGAAATGCTTCCTTCTATGCGTTACAAACATCAGGACAATTTCAATATACCCTTCCTCGTTAACCCTTGCAGAGGGTATTATAATTTTGCCCAGAGGTTTGCAACGCATAGAAATATTCATTTCCGACCTCATAAACTATATATATATTCTTGATCAGGGTGACGAGCTCCGTCGTTTGAGCTTTGTCCGTCCGTCTGTCTGTTTCTACGCGAACTAGTCTCTCTGTTTTAAAGCTATCGAGCTGAAATTTTGCACAGAGTCTTCTTTTTGCTGCGCACTAGTAACAAGTCGGAACCGACCGGATCGGATGACTATATCTCATAGCTCCCACAGTAACAATCGGTCGGAAAACTAGTTTTAGTGAGAAAAACTTTCGTCTCCAAACTTTGTAATTGTAAGTTTTCTATCTTTTTTTTAAATTCTATCAAGTTATATTAAAATCGGACAACTATAGTTTGTCCAAAAGGTTCGAACCAAAATCTTCTCCCAAAAACCTCAAACCTTAAATTTTGGGTAAATTTTGGTTCGAACCAGTGAGCTGGTTTGCAACACCTTTTTGAGGAGAAGAATAAGTATAAGTTATAAACAGAGCTGCAAACCCATTCTTTTTTTTGGATCTCCGGAACGCTGGTTCGAACCAAAATTCACCAATGGTTAGGATTCAAAAATTTCAGGTTCGCGGTTTTTGGAAGAAGGTTTTGGTTCGAACCTTGGTTCAGTCCATGCTGGACACAATATTAATATAAAACTAAGCAATAAATTATTAGATACTAAACATTACTAAATTTTAGAAGGTAATTAAATCCTAAGCTACTTAAATCATATAGGTATCGGGATGTTTTTGGGTCGAAAACGGTTTGTGGAAAACATTGATATATTGATTACTAAAGAGGTTCGGTTCAAGGTTCGGTTCACAGTAAAATAAAATTCGGAGTTCCGGGTTCGAACCGGTTCGGTTCAAACCCGGTTTGCAGCCCTGGTTATAAATATTGTTTTGGGTCATCAAAATTTAACTTATTATTATCAATAATTCACACAATAAAGTCAGTTTATTAACAATTTAGCCTCTGTAATTCCGATTTCTTAACTCAATTGGGAGGATTCTTAACCTTAATCCCCTCATCAAAGCCAATGAAATAAATATATTTAATTGATTCTTATTCATATTGAATAAAGTCGTGAGTGTCTTGAGTTACACAAAGTATATTTAGTTTGTCCAAAAGTATATAACAGCCAAATGGAAGCAACTTCTATTGACTTTATGAAATTTTTCACTGCCGAAAGGGAGTTCATTTTTAAGCCAGCTTCGATCACTAATACAAGACACTAAGTAAACCATAACAAAATGTTTGCTGAGTTAATTTAAAGAAACATACCAAACTATGCCCATCATTTTACTAACTTCATATTTAGTCCCTTCAATTAGTTGTCAGCAGCGAGTTGTATTTTAATTTTAACCAAGCGCCGCGCTTGTGGGCCAAGGTGTAAAAGTACGAATGCCATCACTTTCCATTTGCCAGGGGCATAGTCGACACTGCGGGCTTGTGGCAGAGTCGTAAATGCAACTGAGGTTTATATATTTTTTGACTCGTAACTCAAAGTGCATTTCAGCGGCGCCTACATTGGCATTGTGTATCCTCTCGCATGTACATTTGGGGTGTAGTTCAAACATGCATGAGCTCGGCCACAGAGCAGCAGCAGCAGCCAGAATGATGGAGTAGCGGTGCGGGGTCAGGACTCCGCCCAATCAACGCTCGCTGGGGTGGCGACTCAAATTAACTTAACACTCATAAATCAGCGTTAACGGCGACCGCAAAAGCGTTGCATAAAAAATGGTTATGGCTGCACTTGTTTTTTTTTTTTGGCCGATTTGATGTACGGGATCGGGCACAGTTTCGCGTAAAATGTATTTGCATTGCAGAGTTGATGGTAACAACATTTTGATGTGCCCCACCTAATGGTCGACGGGGAAGGAACGAATTTGTGATTTGATTTAAGGACTCTCTCCCTTCGGGGGTGATTAAATAACAAAGTTCTCATATAGCATATCAACGGTTCGAACCTTCTTCATTTTCATTTATTTGACCTGCCTTTATCCCCACTAAAAGCCAAATGGTGGCCGTCCATTTTGGGTGATGAAGTTCCACACAATTTGGCAGTTTTTTTTCGACCGCTTTCCAATCAACATTTTGTAGCAATTTAGATGGATTTCAGATACAACAATTTCTTTTTTTCGTTCATACGAATGATGCGTTTAATTGGGCTGATTGGTGGGCGAATCAGGCCAATTAATCGCCCGCAATATCAATGTCAATTGCATAAAACATAAAGAGAAATGACAGGAGGGCAAACATTTCCGCCGGAAATGTAAACTCCATCACTTGAGCGGCCAGTGGCCGGCGACATTATTTATGCACTTTCGATTCGGCCAGCACTCAGTGCGGATTAGAAGAACTAAATCAACTTTGCAGCCGGCCAGCCAGCCAGCCAGCTGCTGGTGACAAGCTTAAAACCTCAGCAACAGCTGCCATTATTTGCTCTCCGCAAATTTTTACTGCCGGAAACGGAAACTGTCTAATTATTCAATGGAGTTGCCCAACCCCCACTTGACGCCTTGCGTATCCAGCAATTTCAAGGATTAATCCTTTGGCAAACTCGCGAGGGCGCTTTTAATTATCTTAATGGGGCAATGCGGCGTATGCGTCATATTGACTTTTGGCCCCGTGCAAATACAGAGGCGCGACGAGTATTGCATCTGAAGTAAAAACATTAAAGTGCTTGGCAACCGGCCCCGGCAGGTGTCGCCGCCGTGATAATGTCAACAGCAAACAGCAACAGCGGAAACAATAAAAGCCGCAGAGTTGTCTGTTACTTTTGCTGTGCGGGAATAGAAAGGGGCCGAAAGGTATGTAAGTGAGCGTCAGTGGGGGGGTGTTGTCTGATGAAGATAGCAGTTGACATGGGAACGAATGGGATGTGTTTAATGTGGCGTCAGGCAGCAAGTCAGCCAGTCAGCCACAGGGTTGGCATAACTTCTTAACGAAGAATTGAGGCAGATGTAGGCAGATATTTGTTTGACTGCTGTTGCTGAGGTCAGGATGCACGATATACAATACTGAGTACTCAGTACTCAATACTTGGTACTCTGAAATCGATACTTAGAATTTTATGCTTACACCCAGAAAAAAGTAGAACTACTAACTTAAGAACAAACGCTCTTGAAAAGAAATGTATTCGTTCTTGAACTTTCAAGAATTTCGCTCTTGAATTTAAGCTAAATTTGTTCTCAGCTTGGTGCTTCTAGGCGAGGAGAGTGAGGTACTGAAACTGAGAGAGGAGAGCTAGCACATTTGAGAGAATAGCGTTGAAGCTGCTTTTAAAGTTTTGTATTTTAAGGGAGAGGCCCAGTATTGCATTATTAATGCATTACCTCTCCCCTGTATGCATTCAAAAACCCAATACAACCTGCCTTACTTTCTTAAGAAATGCCCAAATTTTCCGCACGGTACATGAATTTATTAAATTTTGTAATGCAGAAAGTAATGACGTGCCGAAGTTTCTCCCCATTACGCAAGCGTATTCTATTACCATATTGTAATGCAGAAATTCTCGAGCCATTACAAATGCGCTGAAAAAAAATCTCATAGGTAATGCATTACATTGTTGCTCGTACGTAATGCATTATTTCGACCGACCACATTCAGCCGAGCGACACTGGCGGGGGTGTGGGGAAGCTATCGAGCGAAGAGCGTAATGGATTTTTGCACTCATGTTGCTTTGGAATTCCCAACCAGTTATGGCATTGCTGGCATGGAGAGACCTCTGTTCGACTGAAAGATGACAGACAAAGACTAATGCTGCTTTAAGTTGTGTATTCCTCGAGACGGCTTAAACTTGCTACATGGTTTAACAATTGATTTTCCATTAAATAAATTTAAACACAACGAAAAAAAACCACTGATTTTTTTTAAATTGGAATCTGTAAAGCTCTTGATTAAAGACTAAACGATCTTTTTTTTTGAATCTGATGAGTTCTTGATACTAGAAAGAACGTTCTCGGTTTTTGACAATGCTTGTATGCTCTTTATTCAAGAATGAGCTATCTTGAATTTTGGAATGTTTGTCACTTGATCCAAGAACGATTCTGCTTGATTTGAGAATGATTCGTATTTAGATCAAGTATTGAAGCTCTTGGATCAAGAAGAACGGGATCAAAAATGCATACTTGGATCGAGAATTTAGCAATTGGATTGAGAACTTTCACTCTTATCGAACTATTGATCTCGAAAATTCTTGATCCAAGTATGAAATTCCCTATTTTTTCTCTGAGTGTAGTACTCGATACTCGAAGAATGAATGAAATCATGCTTTTCAGTCATAACAAGAAGGACAGTCGGTCAAGCCCGACTATAGCATACTCTGTACCAACGAAATTATACGCTCAGCATAAATTTTGACGCTGCAGTAGCAGCTGAAAGCAGCGCTGCTACTGCGCTGCAGCAGCGAACAGTCTTTTGATCATAACTCGAAAACCGTTCATCCCATCTTCACCATTGCTTTGGCTGATCGATAAGTTATACTTATTACTAAATATATCTAGAAGGAAGAACCCACCTATCTTTAAAACTGTGGGAGATATGACGTTTTTTCTAAATTGCGGGGGCGGGAGGGGGCGTGGCCAAAATTGAAAATAAACTTGATCTGCCTGCAGACATAAGAAGCATATGTCCCATACATGTCAAACCTCTATCTCTTACCATCTCTGAGATCTGTGCGTTCATACGGACAGACAGACGGACGGACGGACAGACGGACATGGCTATATCGACTCGGCTGTTGATGCTGATCAAGAATATATATACTTTATGGGGTCGGAGAAGCTTTCTTCTGGACCTTTGGTACAGACTATTAAAAGCATCATTTTGCCAACGGTTTTAGTACTGAACTGAAGTTACATGCGTAGTTTGGCACTGAGGTAGTCTTTCTTGTCCTCCATTCTCTCAAGGACATGCGCCGCCCCTT
The DNA here is from genome assembly GCA_035044965.1 of Lordiphosa andalusiaca. Taxonomy (NCBI): domain Eukaryota; kingdom Metazoa; phylum Arthropoda; class Insecta; order Diptera; family Drosophilidae; genus Lordiphosa; species Lordiphosa andalusiaca. The sequence continues at coordinate 77,857 of JAWNNM010002902.1, read as the reverse complement.
CGTACCATCAATTTAATTCCGCCTAAGAGTTGTCAAAGGGTTTGATTATCCCACTGCTGGGCGCACTTTGATGTGCCTGCTTTGATACAGGGAGCAATTTTTTCTAATTCAAGTTCGACCCACATAAATTCAAGCGTCTGCCAGGCGGCTCTTCACACGCCGCTGACAAGCGTCAGACTCAATAAATTACGCTTCGCTGTGGCGTCTCTGGCCGGTGGGGTCGTCGGGGCGTTGGCCTGTTTGGGTTTTTTTGGTTTGTTTGTTTGCTGTACAGCTGGCCACTAAGTTCCGCTTCCACTGAGGAGAAATTAAAATTTATATGTCAAGCGGCAGGGTAGAAGTTTTTGCACCAACTTTTGCGGCTTGAGGCCAGCTAACTTTTGTGCCACATTGAGCACAATAATGCCCCAGCAATAACAATAACAATATTACCCGCAACTACAGTGGGGAGAGGCCCAAACTAATGCAGCATAGTCTCATTTACCGCAGCAAAGTCGGGGGCAGGATAAGCTGGCCGGGCTGTACGGCTGCTGCTGCTGATGCTGCTGATGCTCCCAGCGGTGTACTCGGTCGCTGTTGTTGTTATTACTATTAGTGTGCACGGACAAACCAAAAATCCAAATGCAAAATGCAAATGCGATTTTCAAAGGGTTAAATGTGTCAGTTGTGCGGTGCTGCTTGTGTCTCTGCGGTGGTGCAGCAGCAGCAGCAAAGTTTCTAATTGCAACAAATTTAAATTAGCTGGCGATGAAATTTCTCCAGCGTATGGAAGTAGCAGATGCCTGTAAAATTATGTATTATTCTTTGATTTGGCCAAAAAAATAAAGTGCAGTTTGAATGCAAACCGAGTTGTTACCTCCAGTCTAGACATATGCCTTGTGCTTCATATACTCATTAACTTTGTCATTTATAATTTCAACTTGCCTAACCCAAAGCCATAAGCCGGCTGTGTCTGCTTCCGCTTCAAACAGTTGAGGCTGCAACAAAAGCATACACATGCATTTTAAATATTGCGCATACGACGCGTTGCAGGCACACACACACACACTCGCACAGAGGCAGGACTGGAACTAACTGACGATGACTACCAAGTGTGTCAGCCTTGCGGTATTAAGACCTCAGCTAAAATGATTACATGCCTGTTTAGATTTGTCAGTCGACACGTCTGCCAAGGCGGTGGTGGAGAGCAGCCGAGGAGGGGGGGGGGGTGGGAGCGAGGCCAACGAGCGCAACTCAACTTGGTCGCTGGCAGCTCATGTATTTTGCACTTGATAAATGATCAAATTAAGCATGGCATGCTCCAGCCAACCCCAACCCCAACCCTAAAACTGTGCTAAGCGACTTAGGGATAGTGCGGCGCCTGGTCAGGGGAAGTGGCAGCAGCTGTTTCACTACTTTCCGTTTGGTATTGTCTTGCCCAAAACACTTTTGAGGCCGTACCCTTTCCAACCAAAAAAAAAACAACCAAAAAAAGGCGAGAAGAACTTACACTTACACTGAAAAATAAAGCGAGCCAGGCGGCATCAAATCAAGCCAAAGCGCTGATTAAACTAAAACCAAATTTTCCCGAAAAAAACACACACAACTTTGAAAGACTTAACAAAATATTAGAAGGGAGTTTGGTTGAGGACACAGCATTTAAATTTTTTGTTTCATTTTTTTTTACTTAACTGGTGGACTCGCATTTAGGACCATTGACATCTGCATCTTAGCACACCCGACCACCAAGTGCTCGCGAGAGATAACGATTCATAGAAAAGTATGATACCATAAGCAGTGTTAGAAACTATCTATAGGTAGATACGTACCTAGATTCATATTTGGAGTAGCTTTAACTCTTCTCGTTAATTATAAATTCGAGTACCTTTTCCTTTATCTAGGTCCAAAATTACATTTACCTTGTCAAAAAGAAACTTTATTATTAATGAGAATATCAATTTGTGCTGAGTTGATCCTCATTGTTGTACTTTATACACAGCAAACAAAATTATATTCAACGGCCCTATCACCGAGGACTTGGCTAAACTCAGGAAAAATAAACAAAAATAAAAAAATCAACCATCGAGGTCATTTTTATACTCTGTAAAGGTACATAGCGTATAATAAGTTTGTGCAAAAGTATGTAACATCCAAAAGAAAGCATCTCCGACCCCATAAAGTATATATATTCTTGATCAGCATCAACAGCCGAGTCGATAGAGCCATGTCCGTCTGTCCGTCCGTCCGTCCGTCCGTCTGTCTGTCCGTATGAACGCACAGATCTCAGAGATGGTAAGAGATAGAGGTTTGACATGTATGGGACATATGCTTCTTTTGTCTGCAGGCAGATCAAGTTTATTTTCAATTTTGGCCACGCCCCCTCCCGCACCCGCAATTTAGAAAAAACGTCATATCTCCCACAGTTTTGAAGATAGATGGCTTCTTCCTTCTGGACATATTTAGTTATTAGGATAACTTATCGATCTGCCAAAGGAATGAAGAAGATCGGATGAACGGTTTTCGAGTAATGATCAAAAGACAAATTTTCTTGGTACAGAGTATGTTATAGTCGGGCTTGAGCGACTTTCTTTCTTGTTTTTAACTACACAGTCAAAATGAGACCTAAAAGGAAACTTATCAGAAAGTTTTGTTAAAGAAATATGTTTCCCAAGTATAAGGTCACTTTTCCTAAGCGTTCGTAACCACAAACCGCAATATTGCTTAGGAAATAAAAAAAAAGATGACTTTTATACTGAGAACTATTTACCGACCGTTCGGTCTTATGGAAACCATAAGATATTGATTTTAAAAGTCGGTTGAAAGCATATAACATTAATAATTGACGAGTTTTTGAAAGCTAAGTGAAAATGTTAAGTTCATGAACCAAATATGGAATGTTTTCAAATTCCTTTTTAATATTTTTTTAAACCAAGTGTTGGGGAGTAGTCATAAGTATGTGCAATATTAATATTTAAAACTATCGTTTAATTAGAATAAAACTGACGTTGTCCAACATTGTAAATATTAGCTGAAGAATATGTTTGTCAACACTGGTTGTATGAGCGCTGCCGCACAAAAGACAAATAAAGTGACCATTCAGTCTTGGCTCGCGCTAGAGAGAAGCCAGTTCACAAAAGTTTTTCTCACTAAAACTAGTTTCTCGACCGATCATTCATATGGCAGCTATAACCTATAGTCACCCGATTTTGACATAACTTTGAATAATTGTGTGAAAGCTTATAATATAAATATATGCATATTTTGAAGAGGTTTACATTACAAACACAAAAGTTTTTCTTACTAAGACTATTATTGTAACCTTAGTTTTCTATGGCAGTTAAACTATATTAATGAAATCATGGGAAAGTATAGAAAACTAAGAAGTTTGTAGACATTTGCATTGAAAACGAAAAGACTTTTCTTACTAGAACTAGTTCTTCGACCAATCGTTGCTATGGCAGCTATATGTTATAGTCATCCGACCCGGCCTGTTCCGACAAATGTGCTGTATGTTTGTACCAGAAGACTTCGTGCCAAGTTCGGTAGCGATGGCTTTAAAACTCACTGAAAATATAGCATAGAAACAAGGACGGACAAGGCTAAATCAACTCAGCTCGTCCTGCTGATCAGGATTATATATACTTTATGTGGACGGAAATGCTTCCTTTTGTTCGTTACAAACATCTGTACACAGAGGGAAAAAACCAAGAACATTGGACTCAAAGTGAGAAAATTCGGTGTCAAAAACTAATCATGACCGGATTTTCTCACTTCAAGAACATTTTCTTACTTCGAGAACTTTTTTTTGAGAACGCAAAATCTTGATGTTAGTGGAAATGTTCAGTTTTTGAGAACATTTTAAACTCAAAAAAAAAAAAAATTCAGGTCCAGGGGGGTCCAGGGTGCAGAGGACCCACAGATACCAGGGGGTGGCAGCTCCAATTCCAAGTCTAGGTCCGAGATTCCAGCTCCAAGTCCGCAGAGACCTCCGCCTTGTACAACACCCCACCTGCCTTAGATAATTAAATTGAAGAAAAAAAATTGTTCGGACTTACTGGGAGTAGAGCCCAAGACCCCCGCGCGCAACGACGCGACGCCGGACGTGTTAGCTCGTTAGGCTATTGCCCACTACTGTAGCCGAACGTCTGAATGGCTACTTAAACTTTTCGGTGGTGAGCTGAATTTGTCTCATTTCAAGAACATTCGGAACATTTGTTCTCACAAATTTGAGACAACATTCTGTGCTTCTTTTGAGATGAAAAAATCTCATTTTCTGAGCACGGTTTTTCCCTCTGTGTACAATATACAAATTTTTGGGGTTCAATAAAATTTGAGATTCTACGAGTTATATATGAACTGCACAAAGACAGATCTGCTTATGGCCAGTATAGAGTATGACCTGTATAGAGTTTGGCCTTATTGTTTGCGACTTAACTATGTTTGGTTCAATGAATAGCTGCAACAGCTTCATCCAATTGTAAGGCCAAACCCCTTGTTTCTCACTGTGTATGCGTTTGCTGCCAGCCTTGGGTCTCTGTTTGGTATGCACTGTTGCATGTCTACGACTTTTTTTTTTTTTGGCTAGTGCCAGCGCCGCTGTAGCTGCTGTTCCTTCTGCAGTTGCAACCTGCTTTGCTTTTGCGGCATCTGGCTGCTTTCTTTATGCGGCTGCTGTGTGCACTTTCGCTTCCACAAAATAGTGCACATCATGCTGTTCCTAAGCATTAAACTATTTGGGAAAATCGTGCACGTTTTCATTTAGCTGAGTGCAAGCGACGGAGACGACGACGGCGACGACGACTGCAGTTGCCAACTGGCGCTGCCAGCAGGATGCAAATTCAAGTTGCTTGCATTTTATCAAGATTTATGGCCAATATGTTAGCGTATACATAAATATCCATTTGAATTGTGACAGGCCCACTCAATATGGCCTCGAGTGTCTCGAGTGGGTTACATTTAAGCCGATCAGTGCATTATGGCTGGGGCCTGTGTGTAATAATGACATTAACAATTCAGATTTAATTGTTTTTGCAGCTCGGGACATTGCATCGGCAATTGGGGTCAACAATTTGCCTTGTGGCTGCTTTGCAAATCTAATTGCTATAATTAAGCTAAAATTATTTGCTCAAGTCAGCAAACTGAGATGGCAATTTGGATCACTGAAGTTCTATAAGCAAACAGGCGAGAGGAAATGTGTCAATTTAAATGTAAATAATTGCATTTGCCAACAGCAACTGAAGCAATGTTAATGATGATGTCTAGAGTCGGTAACATAAATAGAACACACACTGGATTGAGGCAATTAATTAAATTATGAGTAAATGTGGCATACTTTTAAGCGTTCAATATTGGTCAGGGTAAACAATTGAGGCATCAGACAACAAAGGGCACGGCACATTGATAAGTTGCCAGCAATGGACTTATGAAACTTGTGACTTTTCAACCAATCAGAAGAGCGACTAAATTTACTGTGGGAGGGTCTTCTCTCCTCAGACCATGCCATTGTCCGTCCTGTACAAGTCTGAGTTTTAGTCTGGTGGCCGGTCTTGGGTTAGTCCTTTTGTTCTAAGCAGTTTTCATAAAAATTTTTTTTTGTTTTCAATGTAAACCTCTTAAAAACTGGCATATATTTGTTTTATAAGCTTTTCAACAATTCTTCAAAGTTTTGTCCATATCGTATGACTATATCGTATTGCTGATCGGATAGCAATGATCGGTCGTGAAACTAGTTTTAGTGAGAAAAACTTTTTTGTTTTCAATGGAAACGTCACAAAGCTCCATATTTACTAGTTTTCTATGCATTACCACGATTCTGCCAAGCTTGGTTGAAATCAGACATCTATATAGTATAGCTGCCATAGAAAAGTAAGGTTAGAAAAGTAGTCTTAGTGAGAACAATTTTTTTGTTTTTGATGTAAACCTCCTTAAAATTGGCATATATTTAGTTTATAAACTTTTACACAAGTCTTGAAAGTTTTGTCCATATCGTATGACTATAACATATAGCTGCCATAGGACTGATCGGTCGTGAAACTAGTTTTAGTGAGAAAAACTTTTTTGTTTTCAATGGAAACGTCTCAAAGCTCCGTATTTGCTAGTTTTCTATGCATTACCACGATTCTGCCAAGCTTGGTTGAAATCAGACATCTATATAGTATAGCTACCATAGAAAAGTAAGGTTAGAAAAGTAGTCTTAGTGAGAAAAATTTGTTTGTTTTTGATGTAAACCTCTTAAAAACTGGCATATATTTATTTTATAAGCTTAAACCCAGTTCTTCAGAGCTTTTTCAAAATCGGATGACTATAGGTTATAGTTGCCATACACTCAGAGAAAAAATAGAGAATTTCATACTTGGATCAAGAATTTTCGAGATCAATAGTTCGATAAGAGTGAAATTTCTCGATCCAAGAGCGAAATTCTTGATCCAAGTATGAATTTTTGATTCCGGTTTTCTTGATCCAAGTGCTTCAATACGTGATCCAAGTTCGAATCAGTCTCAAATTAAGCACAAGAGTTCTTGGATCAAGTGCTAAACATACTCGTTTTCAAGATTGCTCAATTTTGAATCAAGGGCAAACAGCATTGTCAAAAACCGAGAATTGTTCTTCCTATTATCAAGAGCTCATCACATTCAAGAGTAAGATCGCTTACTCTTAAATCAAGAGCTTCACAGATTCCAACCATTGAACAATTCAATATCAGTAGATTTTTGCATTTTGCTTAAATTTGTTTCATGGAAAACTAATTGTTGAGCCATGTTGCAACTTTTAGCCGGCTTAAGGAATACACACCTCAAAGCAGCATCAGTCCATCTGTGTCAACTATCAGTGGAACAGAGGTCTCTCCATGCCAGTAATGCCATAACAGGTTGGGAATTCCAAAGCAACATGATTGCAAAAATCCATTACGCTCTCCGCTCGATAGCTTCCCCACACCCCTCTCCCATATAATAATAAACTGTAAGAGCAGACTAAAAGTTATTCTCTCAAATGTGCTTGCTCTCCTCTCTCAGTTTCTATACCTCACTTCCCTCACCTAAAAGCACCAAGCTAAGAACGAATTTAGCTCGACTTCAAGAGCGAAATTCTCGAAAATTTAAGAACGAATAAATATTTTTTCAAGAGCATTTGTTCTTAAGTTATTCGTTCTATTTTTTTCTGGGTGTAGTATTTAATGGTCAAGAAACTTATTTTAGTGAGAAAAACATTTTTGTTTTCCAAGAAAACGCCTCGAAACTATATATTTCTTAGTTTGCTATGCTTTCCCATGATTCCCCTGTTGCGTCGAGATCGGTCATCTATATTGTTTAGATGTCATTGAAAAGTATAGTTAGAAAAGTAGTCTTGGTGAGAAAAACTGTGACTGTTTTCAGTGGAAACGTCCTTCAAATTAGTTAGAAAAACGAGCCGAAGCTTACTTTACTCTATTATTAAAATGTCAAAGACTTAAAATAGAGGAAAATAGAGGAATATAGAGAATATAGAGGAATATAGAGGATAAAGACTCGGCGAAACTAAGGGCAGAAAGAAGTTGTAGACTTCGTTTTGGATATGCTGCAACATAAAAAGTCCAAAAATATAACTTTCCGAAATGTAAGTAAATGTCGAGGCAATACACCCAAGAAAGGTCTTCAAGAGTTAACATATGGTGAAATTAAGTGCGATTCAATAACATAAATGATTTTAAGGACTGCTTTACTTTTGAAAGTTTGCAAAATACCTCTGAAAGTACACAAAATGTCTGCTAAGAATTTGTTAAATGTTCAGTTTTTAGTTCACAAATTCAAAGCTCGTTTAAATTCTACAGTTGCAATTCGCAAACAAATTCCAAAAATATTGTTTTTTTTTTGAGAAAGATTTTCTTAAAATCGATTTTCTGATATCGGGTTTCAATAGCCAACTGTTCGGTTTCGCGGATGAAGTTTATTTTTAAGCATTTCTAGAATTTCTCTTGCCAACGAGATAAATAAAAATGCCCAACCACTTGCAGAATGTTGCATATTTTGCATGGCTGTGAATGAAATTGTTGCGATCTTAAACAACTTTGGGTTTTGTTGTGGTGCGAGTAAGCGAGCTGGCATGCATGTTTGCATGTGTGTGTGCGGTTCTCAGAAAATATGAGCTAACTGCCTCTGCTGTTGAATTTATTTGTGGTTTCGCCCAGCCACGCCCATGCTCAACGCCCCTACTTCACATGGGCCACACACATTAGGCCATGCGGGCGCAGGGACGGAGGCGTCTCCAGAGGCAGGTTGGCCACTGCCGTTGACAGTTTGTTGCAGCAGTTTGTGAAAAATGCGCCAGTGCATCACCAGAACAACAACAACAACAACAACAACAACAACCACAGAGCACAAATTGAATTTGCGGCAACGGCACCGCTGGCAAGTGAAAATTAATTCTTCTTTTTTTTGTACGCCATATTAGTCTAGTCAGGCCAAACAAAGTTGGGCATTATAAAAACAATTTTGTTAAGTTTTGGTGGCTAGTTTTGAGTTGATTCAATTTTTCGAAGCGAAAACTTTGCCAGGTGCCGGCAACACGGCGGATGGGAATCTTTCACAAAGTTTTCAGCGCGGGCACAAAACACGCACCGACATCAAATTAGTTGCAACGCGGAAAACCGAGCAGCCGGAAGGGAATTGCAAGAGGCAGATAATGATGATGACCAAAGGGATATTCAGAATAATTGGATGATAATACACAAAAATTGGATAGTGAGCCAGACCACTTTAATTATTACGTATTATATGCTGTTTATGGAATTTCGGTGACTTTCAGCTAATGAAACTATAAAGCAATGCAAATTAAATTATTATTCAATATTGCCTGTAGATTGATACCCAAGAACCAAAGCTGGTAATAGCTTTAGTACAAAATTGGATGGTCTAAGAACATATAGAAGTCAAAGTCAAGCCACTTGCTGTGCTTAGAAAAACTTTTGGGTTGTGGCTTGTTCGGGAAATTCGATGAGAAATTGTTTGAGAGCATCTAAAATTTGTTCTGCATTAAAGTTTATCTTGCCCTAGAATATTTCAATTTTAGAAATTCGATTCTGACCAGTTTCCTGATGAAGCAGTTAATATTAATAACTGGCTAGTTTGAAGACGTCAAAAAAAGGCAACAAAAAAATAGCAACAATCCTTGCATCAAAATAATAAAAAGAAATATTCGGGGGTCTTTTTAGCAGGCTTATTCTTCTATGCCCTTTGTCCTGGTATTTGGAAAATGTTTCTAATAAACAGAAATAGTGTTCTTAAAGTTAACTTCGTCTTGGCCCAATTATGCAGGACTCTGTTTTAACTAATTTGAAGGACATTTCCACTGAAAACAAACAAGTTTCTTTCACTAGGACTACTTTTCTGACTCCACTTTTCTATGATAGCTATACTATATAGATGTCCGATCTCGACCAAACTTAGTGGAATCATGGGAAAGCATAGCAAACTAAGAAATACAAAGCTTGGAGGCGTTTTCTTTGAAAAAAATAATAATTTTCTCACCAAAATAAGTTTCTGGACCGACCAATCCTATGGCAACTATAACCCATAGTCATCCGATTTTGACAAAACTATAAAGAATTGTGTGAAAGCTTATAAAATGAATATACTTATGCCAATTTAAAAAAGGTTTACATTGAAAACAAAAAAGTTTTTCTAACTAAGACTATTTTTCTAACCTCACTCTTCTATTGGTGCTATACTATATATATGTATATATATAGATGTACGATTTCGACCAAACTTGCAGGAACCATGAAGAATTAAAGAAAGCTATTAAATACGGTTTGGAGCTGGTCAAACCCGACTATAGCATACTCTGTTTCAACGAAATTATAAGCTCAGCATAAATTTTGATGCTGCAGTAGCAGCTGAAAGCAGCGCTGCTACTGCGCTGCAGCATCGGACAGTCTTTTAATCATAACTCGAAAACCGTTCATCCGATCTTCACTATTTCTTTGGTGGACTAATTAATTTTTCTGATTACTAAACATGTCTAAAAGGAACGAGCCATCTATTATTAACATTGTGGGAGAAATTACGTTTATTCTTAATGGCAGGGGGCGTGGCCAAAATGTAAAATAAGCTTGCTCTGCCTGCAGACATGTGAAGCATATGTCCCATACATGTCAAACCTCTATCTCTTACCATTTGTAAAATATGTGCGCTCATATGGACAGACAGACGGATATAACGGGCCTGACTCGGCTCTTGATGCTGATCAAGAATATATATACTTTATAGGGACGGAGTTGCTTCCTTCTGGCTATTACATACTTTTGAACAAACATATAATACTCCACGTACTAAATGTACAGAGTATCGGGGGTGTCCCAGAAATCTCTAGAGATTTTCGTATAAACGATTGAACTTTGAACTAAACTAGGAGAACTTTAGATGTAAACTGACAGCAACTCTGCAGGAAGGAATCCGTACGCATCAAACCTACTTGGCCTTGAACAGTCGGTTCTAAATCTCTCAACTTTTGTCATCTAATCTAGTAGGCCAGCATTTGGGAGACATTTCACATATAAAGGCAACCAGTTGTAGCTCGAAATGAAAGCGTTTACACGAAAATCTCTAGAGATTTCTGGGACACTCCCGTATAAGAAAGTTTGTCTCCCTAGATCTAGTTTTTGAACCGTTCATTCCTATGGCAGCTATATGTTAGAATCAACCGCTCCTGCCGGTTCCTACAAATCGTAAATGCTGCCTTCTAGTCCATCTGCAAGGGTATTAAAATATGCCATAAACTATAAAATACTTTTCCTAAATTTTGGGTGAATCGCCTTAGGACGCATTTCAAAGGAAAATTTCTAATTTCCAGAGCGAATTTAGACCTATTTTTATGAGTGGAAATGTCAAGAAATGCCACCAATGCAGCTTTGATTCAGTATTGAGTCCACCTAAAGGGATGGTACAACCATATATTTCGCAAGCATATTCTTGTTATTTTCAGGCGTTCTTCACTTCTTCTCTATGGTCTTAGTTTAATTTTGCAAGACCCAGAAGTCCAGACATCGTTTATGTTTAGCCAAAAAAATATGCATTTCTTTAAAGAATCTAAAACATGGTCAAAGCAAATGAAGCAAATGAGTGCAAGACTCTAATATCCACAGCCTTAATTGTGTTTTATTTGATTTCATAAGATTTTATTTTCCCACATTGACGTAAGTATTTTTGTACACACACACACAAACACAAACTGTACGCATACTGATGCAGCTAAGCGCATTAACTCTGTCTGTGTTATGGTGTTATGTATGTACCTTCCCCCACATCCACTTTATGGCCTGAAATTACGTCAATGTGCTCTGCTGGCGACCGTGCAATAGTAAATATTATAGATACATACATACATACATACATACATACAAACGTCGCATATCATAAACACGCTTAACCACACGTTGACATGTGCAAGCATTTAAACCGCAATCCTCATCCTCAGAATGGCAAATATTCAAAGGCCGCCCCCATTCATGGATGCCGCACACTTTGGCCGGCCTCCGGGTGTCAGGTGATGATGTAATTGTTTCCCCACCAATTCAGAAATGTCGTGGCACATACCGCTTAGTGCCATTAACAGCCAGCATTGTGTTGGCCAATCCACGTTGGAAGTGTTAACTAAAGCTACAAATTGGGGATGGCAGCGATTTTGTTACTTGCCACTAGCCAAACTACTTAAGCGTAATTAAGCATCTAAGATGCCCTGTGTTTTAATAAGGGGCTAAAAAAGTTACCATCTTTTACGCAAAGCGTCTCAGTTTTTGGCCTGTTGATTCAACGTTGTGAAATTTCCTTCTTATCAGCTGAAAATGTCCAGTTGGCTTAGTGCTGTTGGTCTGGCTTAAGTTGTAAGAGGCGAGTAATCCTTTTCTGGCAATTAGCTGTCATCAGTTACAGATAAGACTAATTTGATTCATGCTTTGTTTATTTAATGTCGGAGATAAAAGGATGCCGACTAATTTAATGGGGAGAAAAACCAAATGGATTAACAAACAAGAGTCGCCTAATGAAAGCATAAAAGGAGTTTGTTTAAGCACACCAACCAAGATGAAGTGTGCTAGTTTGTCCCCCTGTAGCCTGTTTTGTCTGCAACATCAAAAGTGTTAGGAATCCGGGCAAAGGCACGTGCTTGACTGAAAAACATTAAATATAATTTGGGTTGTCTCCTTACTTAACACACAAACACACTTTCGTATTGAAGCAACTACTGCTCTCACTTTCTCTTGTTACTTAGCAGTTCCAAAGCTTTCATTGCATTTTCATCTTTGCCTTTTGGCTCTTATTTTTGACATTTTCTCTTATAAATGGATATTAAATAAAATATTCTACTTTTATTTGAGAAATTTCTAAGTGCCAACAAATAACTGAAGCAACTGCTCACGCTGCTGTTGCCAAGTTATTAAAATGCACAAGGGTCTTTAGGCTCTTCTTACAAGCAGTTTTTATATTGGTTTAAGCCTGCAACCATTTCCAAATTTTGCTTTAATTGTGTGTGGCATCAAAGTCGAACAGTTCTGAGCTGCTAATTTGAGCTCTTAAGAGAAGGAAAGTACCAAACGGAAATCAAAACTAAAGCAGCAAAATAAGGTAAGGCCTCGTATTTCCTGGAACCAGAAACACCGCTTCTAAGGGTACCAGCTTCAGCATCGATCAACCCAGACCAACTGCCTTGGTATATATTTATTTTGGACTTGTCATACCGAGATCGAACTCTAGACCTTTTGCACTCAACGATTGCAGGATTTTGTACAGGTAGATGGTCATTTGAGCGGCATATGATACTCTTCTGTGCGGTGGCAGAGTTAAGCTGAATTGTGCTCATTTCCAGAACATTTGAAACATTTGTTTCAACCAATCCTGATTTCCGAATGGGATAAATATGTTTGAAGATTTTATTTAGAGTAAAACTACATTTAAGCGTCACGCGTCACTGTGACATTGGGACCGAATTTCGAATACTGTGTATCAACTTTCGAATACTATGTATCCAAGACTAAGTAGCAAGTGCTAAGTATTCGGTACGGAGAATCGAGTAATGCATTTCGAGTACACTCAGCGAATAAATAGAGAATTTCATACTTTGACCTAGAATGTTCGATGTCAGAAGTTCGATTCAAATGAAAAATCTTCTTACAAGATCGAAATTCTTAATCCAAGTATGCATTTTTGAGACCGTTTTTGTTGATGCAAGAGCTTTAATACTTGAACCAAGTACTAAACATTCTCAAATCAAGTATACAAATTCGTGAATCATATGCTAAACATACTCATATTCAAAAATGCTCATTCTTGAATCAAGACTATACTGCATTATAAAACAAGAAAGAAAGTCGGTCAAGCCCGACTATAGCATACTCTGTACCAACGAAATTATACGCTCGGCATAAATTTTGATGCTGCAGTAGTAGCTGAAAGCAGCGCTGCTTCTGCGCTGCTGCAGCGAACAGTCTTTTGATCATAACTCGAAAACCGTTCATCCAATCTTCACCATTCCTTTGGCTGATCGATAAGTTATCCTTATTACTAAATATATCTAGAAGGAACAACCCACCTCTCTTTAAAACTGTAGGAGATATGATATTTATGATATTTATATTTATGATATGATATTTTTTCTAAATTGCGGGGGCGGCAGGGGGCGTGGCCAAAATTGAAAATAAACTTGATCTGCCTGCAGACATAAGAAGCATATGTTCCATACATGTCAAGCCTCTATCTCTTACCATCTCTGAGATCTGTGCGTTCATACGGACAGACAGACGGACATGGCTATATCGACTCGGCTGTTGATGCTGATCAAGAATATATATACTTTATGGGGTCGGAGATGCTTCCTTCTGGATGTTACATACTTTTGCACAAACTTATAATACTCTATGTACCTACGGTACAGAGTATAAAAACCAAGAATGTTCTTTCTAATACCAAGAGCTCAAAAATCGATGGCGCTTTTCGCTTGGCAGTTTCCCCATTCACCCCTCTACCCTGCAAAAAAGAAACTCGTGGGAGCGGACCCATCGCCATTGTCGCAAATGAGCTTGCTCACCTGTCTCAGTTTCTTTACCCCACTCACTTCATTCGATTTCAAGAGCGAAATTCTTGTAAATTCAAGAACGAATATAATCCTTTTTTGAGAGCGTTCGATCCTAAGTTATTCGTTCTGCTTTTTATTGGGTGTACATACACATACACTCATATTAAAAATAAGAAATTCTCCTATTAAACTCGACCTAAGGCGATTCACCTTAAATTTCAGATAAAGTATTTTCTAAGTATTATGGAAAGCTTTTCTTAAACTAAATGCAATTATTTCCTTAAAAAAAAGGCAAGAAACTTTAAATATGAGAAATGATTGTCATGGAACTAGAATTATATTTTCTTAGATAAAGAAAATTTAATTTTTAAAAGCAAAAAAAAAGTAGTCTCTTCTTTTCAAACAGATTTTTATCCAAGTAAGCCAAAGTAAATGTGCACAATTCCAAGATGATTTACAATAACTATTTAATGTATTGGAAGGTCAGCAAAAGACGAAACGGTGTGTGCAAGCGTTAGTTAAATACACTTTTTTCCGAGTCTACTAGGACTAAAATCGGTTACAAAATATGCAAGATCCGCTGTCTAGTGATCACTCTTGGCCGCAGCAAAATATAAACTGAATTTTTTTGTAGAATAATACCTATAATTAAACACAAATTTCTAAAGTCAAGTAATCAAGAATATTGTCTCTGTTTATAAGATATTTGGGGTGTCTCCTTAAGGGCTAATTTACACAAACACGAGAAAGCTAAGCTTACTTTGTCTGTGCCGAAGTTTTTATACCAAGGAAAATAAAATATTTTCGAAAAAATTGTTTTTTTTTCCATACTCTGACCGATCGCTTGTGTGGGAGCTATATGATATAGTCATCCGATTTGGACAAAATTTTTTAGAATTAAGTTAAAGCATGCAAAACAAACAAATATACAATTTCAGGATGTTACCATTAAAAAAACACGTTTTTCTAACTAAGACTGTTTTTCAGACCTTTCTTTTGTATGGCAGCTACACCATATAGTTATTCGATTATCATCAAACTTAGCAGAATTATAAAATAACATAGAAAACATATGAATTTAAAGTTTGGAGACGTTTCCATTGAAAAGAAAAAAGTTGTTCATACTAAAAAAAATTTTCCGATCGATTGTTCTAAAGGGAGCTATGAGACATAGTCATCCGATTTAGTCGGCAGTGACATATAAGTAGCGTGCAGCAAAAAGAAGACTACGTGCAAAATTTTAGCTCGATAGCTTCAAAACTGGGAGACAAGTTGTGCTTTTCATATATACTCTTACTCATTTAAACTGAAATGACCAGCGCATAGACCATCAAATTGTGTATATCTTTGGCAATTCCTATAACGACTACAGAAATCAAAAATACTGTTGTCAATTTCATGACAGTTTTAGCTCGATGGCTGAGAAATGCAGGTTACGGCTTTGGCATTTTGAAATTTATTTCTTGAATTTCAAGCCTCCAAGCCTTTGGCCTCCACTGGTCTTACTATTTTATTCTGAGCCATCATCTATTAAGATAGTTTATAATAGGCTATTTAATTCTCCCAAAAACAGATGTTATATTTATGATTTTGGTTACTGTCGGACGAAGTTATTCGCGAATTTCTAAGTACACATCGACCATGTAGTATATTTTTATATGTGTGCCTACATATTAGTATGTGGTGCATACTAAAAGGAACCCGGGTAGCATTGAAAATTATATTTTACACTTGCCGCAACTTCAAAAAACTGAGAAAGACGACAGAAGGAAAAGGAATCTCATGGTAGCATCTTTTATTTATTAGTATATGCAAATAATTCCTTGATTTGATATGATATGATTGAATAGTCAAGTCCGACTCAAAATATTGAAGCTGCACAATGCTTTTTCAATATCTACCGAATATGACTTTTCCGCATAGCAGGTTTTGTTTTTTAGTAGACGAGGAGTAGAGAGGATCGGTGGCTCCCCCAAAAATATGTAAAATTCATTTCCGCTCCCAGTTCCGGGATAAAGATAGTAACAAATTTCGCCACCAGAATCAATACGAAACAATTGTTGGATATTTTACCCTGGAGTAAACTCACTGATGACAAGGACTCCACTCCACTCCACTCCCGTGCAATTCCCACCCAATTTGAAGGGCGCAAATTGAATGACTGACAAATGCACTTATGGCCCAAAGCAGGCAAAGCTTTGGGGATTTGCATACGCAAAATAAGTTGAACGAAGCAAAAACAAACGGAGTGCGGAGCTTGCCACAGCTCCACAGCTTTTGCTGATATCAAAAATAAATACTAAAAATTGTTACATCAATGTTTAAATACGTTTTGTATGCTGAAAAGTATGCTATGAAACATGATTGATGGCAGTTTCTATGATTATTTGATTAAAAAATGGTTGACTCTTGTGCCGGCCTCTGGGCATAAAATGTATGTACATATATATGTAACTTGTGTGTGCAGAAAAATCATAATATTCTTGAAAGGAAATCTTGCACATAATAAATAACTATAAAAGGCAATGCAGCACAAGTGAAGAGATGGAGAGGGAGAGAGAGAGAGAGAGAGAGCGGCGTTTGGTCCTAACATTTCCCTCCTTTTATTGTCATAACAGCAAAATGACCACAAAAGCTTCAAGAAAATGCTTGCAATATTAAAGCAACCCAACTAGCCCAGCGGGCAGGCCAAGAAAAATGAGAAAAAATATAATAAAAATTACTGAACCGAATGCATCATAATGTTTACGTCAAAAATGAACAACAACACAAAAGGTCTGCACAGTCCAGCCAACGGGCGGGTTAGGCCACCATGTTGTTTGTGTTCTTTGTTCCAGGAAAATGCAGCACAGCTCAGCCTCCCGTCGAGGTTTGTGTGCGGCAGCAGCAGCCTTTATGGCCACATAATTATTGTTGCTATTGGAGCAACTGAATTGATTATGTGCAGCCGAGGCTGAAGGTATGTGTAAGAAGAGCAGTTGCTTAGGAAGAAGTAGGATTATAATGCAAGGAAAACCAAGATCGGGTATTATTTGCATGCTTGGGTCAAGCAGAAAGTTAAAGTGAAATCGGGTTTAAGGTTAAAGCAGTTAAATTGCACAACTGCAGCAGCTAAGACTTGTGTTGTCTTCAACTTATTACTTCTTACCTTTACCTCTTCCAAGATTCTAAAGTTTTCAGTGTTACATACAGCTGGGGCCGATTTCACATCTTCAAGTTAGCTGCTATGTGCCAGATAAGCTCACAAAAATCAGATAAGATGGGAAATCGACCCTTAGTGTTGTATGACAAGCGGAGGCTGGCTTGTCATTGTTTTAGTTTCGACTTAATACCTTTTTTTTTATTAGGTAGAAACGCCACAGATCAAAAATATCAATTTGATAATCTCTTGTATTATATTGATACCAAAAATGTTAGAGTGTTATTAGTTTCAATAACAGACAATGCGTAGAAATACTTTTTTGTTTGGTTTGGTATCAAGTACTGAGTATCAATAACTGAGAATGGAATGAGTACTCGATACTCTGTACTTAGTGTCGAGTATCAAGTACTGGGTAACGTGTTCTTAGTATCAAGTAATGAGTAACGATGAGAGCGTATCGAGCTCTAAGTGTACCGTGTATCGAGTACTGCGTAAAGAGTACTGAGTATTGAGAACCGATTACTGTGTATGGAGTTATGAGTATTGTGGGAGACAAGTGACTCTTGGGGCGGAACTTAAACACACGCTTTCACTCTCGCTTGATGCTCGATCAGGACCGAGTCGGCTTGGACTTATTGGCAATCGCTAGAACTTATCGATAACAATCCGTGCCTACATACTTATTGGCTAGAATGTATATCAATGGCAAAGACTAGCAAACTTATAGATATGACAATGTAATAATTAAATGAAGTGGAGTAATGTAATGTTTAGATACCCCTTAATCCTACTACAGTATCAAGTACTGAGTATCGAGTACCAAGTACAAATGATGGTGTAATACGATTCCTCCATTTTTCAACCTATTTCGCGAAATTTAAAATACTGCTTAGATTAATTCTTATTTCAAAAACGCCCTTAGAATCTTACATACATATGAACAAAAAATGCTGAGAAGTATTTTCTCTAAGAACGGAACTTCCAGATTCAAAATGTAAGTTAAAATAGTTTCATGATAAGTCGGTATTAGTTTAAGCATACAATTGGGCTCCATGGAAGTCAGTGCAAAATTAGATTTGGTATTAGTGTTATACAAGGCTGACAAACTGAAGAATACTTGAGGAGGATCGGTCCGTTGTTTCGATCCCACGGTAAAATTCTAGATTCACCTCTCGTACCGGTTACTCAAACCCTCTGATTAAAATAGTCATACATGCGCTCGTTTTCTGATCGTAAATTATACTTTTGTCGGGAGAAAATGGTTCCCCAGCAGCGACACTTCGCGAAGAGTCGTGTTTAACCAGGTTTTCTGATCAGCTTCGACTCAAATTCGAATCATATGCGGGAATTTTTAATTCGTATTTTAATAAATCACATTTGGTGCATTTGCATGAGCCGTTTTCGAGTCTTGTTTGAATCGCACAAGATAGTAATCATTTTTGAATCATTAGAAGGGCTCAAAACAGACTCATTAAGCTGATGATGCCAAAATGATCTTCCAAATGCCCAGCAAACATTTTATGAAATTTTTGATTAGACGTTATTCTTTTTCGAATCCTCGATCTGATTAAAATAGTCATAAATATGCTCGTTTTCTGATCATATATGATACGTTTGTCGGGAGAAAATGGTACCCTGGCCGCGGCTCTTCATAAAAAGTCGTTTTTAACCCGTTCTTATGCACAGTTTCGAATCATTTTCGAGTCATTTGAGAGTCTTATTTAAGTCTCACTTCAACACTTAAAATTTGGAGCCTTTTCATGAATCATTTTCGAGTCTCTTTTAATCGCACATGATAGGTATTTCTTTTCAATCATCAAAAGTTGTCGGAATCGACTCATCAAGATGATTTTTGTGAAAATGATCTTCCAAATGTTGGGTGGGCTAGCCCCGATTCTTCTTGAAGAGTCGTTTTTAACCCGCTCGTCTGATCAGTTTCGAAACATTTTCGAGTCATTTGAGAGTCTTTTTTTTAGTAGTATTTCACTAAATCACGTTTTGAGCGTATTCAAGAGTCATTTTCGAGTCTCTTTGAAACGCACATGATAGGCATTTCTGTTAAATCCACAAAAGGGGGGAAAATTATATTTCAAATGTTGGGTGGACATACATAAAAAATATAAATGCAATAATTCTATGGGAGAGATTTCCTTTATTCCTGGATTGATCGCTAAAACAATTATTTAAATTACTTACTGAACTGAACCTCATTTGTGGAGAAAGCGGGTTTAGGTTCGAAGAGTTAAAAATATAAGGCGACTGTTTCATTCGCGACCGGGAACCCTAAAACATCCTACCGAATCGGTTCTTAGGGGTTCGGTTTCGAACCAGTTTGCAGCTTTGGGTTTATGTAAAAAAACAAATTGAAAATTCTGGATTCATGTAAGAAAATTGTTTAGTTTTCTTTCAGTTAGTCTCAAGTCCTGTATTTGAAATAATGCACTTCTTCAACTAAGCTGTGAGTTTCTGTACATATCTGTTGGACCCATTGTTATTGCCTACCCATGACAGCAACAAACTGAGAGCTTACGATATCAAAAAAAAGCATCTCCTTCACTCGACTCCAACATTAATTCACTTCACTTTGTCAATTCTCAAACAAATTGCCAAGCTTCAGTTGCCATTCCCGCCTCCTAACCGTGTGTTTAATAATAAAATTCAATTTCTTTATTTGCCCTGCGCTTCGCTTTTCTCGGCACGGCCGGAAATTTGAAGCCAATTAAAAATGCATTCAGCGGCAGCGACAGGAAATAAGTGGAGCAAAGGAATGAAAAGACAAATTGACAGCGGAGCGCCGTTGCCAAGGCACAGGACAACCCAAGGATGGCTGCCAGCGCTGCCAAGAGTCAACAATAAGGATGATGAAAATTTCATAGAAATCAATATGCGGCCGGCTAAGAGATCGGTTCAATCAAGTAATGGCCAACGATGAAAGCGAATCACCAGAAAACACATTTTAATCAATTCGAAGCGGAGCGCAAGGAGTCCCCCTGAAGTACTTGCACAGCCTGTGTATGTACAGTCGACTCAAACACTCGAGGTGGCACATTAAAAGGGTTGCAGTGCAAACAAAGGCAGGCTTTTACACACAAACAAACACACAAACAAAAAATCTGCAACTAAACTTGTAGCCTGCGTTTTGCCGGAAAAGCGCACAAGAAATGCCACTTTACATGCCAAATCGTAAATATTTTGCCATGAAACAGCAGTTAGCGAGCAAACGGGAGCGGCAGTCGAGTCCTTTTCCAGCGGCAACTGTCGCCCGCCCGCGGCAAACGCATCGAGTGTGAATGAAGTGTGCACTTGGGCGTTTTGCGGCATTTTCAAGTAGGAAATGAGAAAAAAAATAATACTGAAATGTCGCTCCAAATGTGTGAGAGTGTGTTTTTCTGTGACACTTCGCGGTCGTTCATGTGCTGCTGCTGCTGTTGATGCTTCTCGGGCAGGTTGCCTAATGGCAAACGTCTGGAAAACAGAAAACAGCAAAGTAATTGCAATATAATTGAGGTGTGGACTGATTGTTACCCTTTTGTGGGAACTTGAAATGATTTTTTGATCACACTTTTGGGAGAATTGGGCATTTTTCCCCCAAAATTCTTTTGCGGTTCGGAGCGAAGTCTGCTGGTGATGGAACTTGCTTGCTTTTTGTGGATAATGACGATCAATTGTAAATTGAGACATGGAAACATATCTACCTTGAGTCAGTGCCATTGAAACTTATCCGTGCGTAAAACGTAGCAACTCATAATTATGTTATGGCGTTTTTAGCAGCTAAATGCTGTGCGTACTCAAGGTTTGATGTTCTTTTTTTTTGTTCACATTTCTGGGGTGTTGCTGCTGGCATTGAAGAACCTTTGGGCTTTTACTCTTCCCGGTCAACTTATTGCGGCTAATTTGGCTAAAGGAAGTGGACTGAGTGGGAAATTCAAGTTTTGACACGGAGAGGTGGTAAACGGGTACTGTGGTCCGTGGAGGTCTATGACGAGTTTTTTTTAACCTTCTAAAATCAGCTTTTAATAAAAAAGAATCCAAAAGTAATACCTTTTAGCCCGAACTCAGTACTTGATATTATTTATTCGACATCGAGTACTCAGTACTCGATACTCAGTACTCGATACTCAGAGCTCGATACTCTGTATTCAATACTCTGTTTTCGATACTCTGTTTTCGATACTCTAAGCTCGATACTCTGTATTCTGTACTCGATACTCTGTACTCGATAGTCTGTACTCGATACTATGTATTTGATTCTCTGTATTCGATACGCTGTATTCGATACTCTGTTTTCGATACTTTAAGCTCGATACTCTGTATTCGATACTCTATACTCGATACTCTGAACTTGATACTCTGTATTTGATACTCTGTATTGGATACTGTTTCGATACTCTAAACTCGATACTCTGTTTTCGATACTCTAAGCTCGATACTCTGTATTCGATACTCTGTACTCGATACTCTGAACTCGATACTCTGTACTCGATACTCTGTATTTGATACTCTGTATTCGATACTGTTTCGATACTCTAAACTCGATACTCTGTATTCAATACTCTAAACTCGATACTCTGTACTCGATACTCTAAGCTCGATACTCTGTACTCGATACTCTGAACTCGATACTCTGTATTTGATACTCTGTATTGGATACTGTTTCGATACTGTAAACTCGATACTCTGTATTCTATACTCTGTACTCAATAATCTCTATTCGATACTCTGAATCCGATACTCTGTATTCTATACTCTGTACTCAATACTCTCTATTCGATACTCTGATTCCGATACACTATATTCGATACTCTGTATTTGATACTCTGAACTCGATACTGTGTATTCGATACTTTGTATTCAATACTCTGTATTCTTGCTCAACACTCAGTACGTGAAAGTCTTAGCAGAATACTCATACCTGGATACTCTCTGTGTATACCTATTCAGTATAGGTCACTCAGAACTCGATACTAAGTACTCAACAGTAGTACTCGATACTCTGATTTCGATACAAAGCACTCGTCACTCAGCACTCGATACTCAGTACTCGGTACTCAGTACATAAAACTCGACACTCAGAACTCGATGACCAGCACTTAAAACTCTTTTTCCAAGTACTCGATTCTCTGTACTCGATACTCTATATTCCGTACTCTTTATTCGATACTTTGTACTCGATACTCTGTTTTTGATACTTGGTACTCGCTACTTAGTACTTGAAAGCTAAAGCAGAATACTCATGCCTACACAGAAAAAAAATCCAAAAAAGATCCATTTCGATGTCTTTAATATGCTTTTAAACATTCAGCCGGACTGCAAAACCATCCAAATTATCATCATTTTTGATATCCTTTGGATGATTTTTAGCTCTGTTGGATGATTATTAGGATACCGGAAATTATCAATGGATATTCGTTTATATGCTTTTTTCTCTCTGTGCAAACTCATTGCTAGGTTCTCAGTAAAAGTCACTCTGAACCCGATACTAAGTACTCAACAGAAAGCAATCGAAACGCAATAGTCGATACTCAGTACTCGATACTCTGATTTCGATACCCAGTACTCGATACTCAGTGCTCAGAACTCGATAGTAAGTAATTTAAACTATATTCTAAGTTGTTGATGCTTAGTATTCGTAATTGGGTAATCGATGCTTTGTGAGCTTTACTAAAATCTCGAAACAAAGTACTCCAGACGCAGTACCCGATAGTCTCAGTGCTCCATAATCAAAACTCGATACTCAGCTCTAAAATCTCGATACTATGCATTTATCGATATTCGAGGGGTACTTTGTCAGGTGCAAGACTGAAACACAACTTGATTGATCGTTAGCTGGATATCACGGTATTAGCATCGAGCATCGAGTTGGAGTGTTGGAATAATGCAAAAAGATTTGAAATAATCTAAAAAAAGGGAGGGCGAAAACTTGGTTTATCTTCTTTTAGAGAAGCTTGACTTTAAATCGCGCCGGCGAATATTGGACAACATCCAGATAAGTTCAAATATTTTTTTTTGTACGCAGAGAAAAAAATAAGTCGATTATAATTTAATCTGGACTGGTTAATTTGATATTTTGGCAAATTCCATATCGAAACTAAATCATTTCATATTGACCTTTAAAAGATTGGTATGAAATGTAAATATGGAAAGAGACAATACAGTTTTATTTCGAAACTTCAAGCAACTTTACGAAATATTAAATTGATTTTATTTGCTCGAAAATATCGAGATTGTATCGAGCGAGGGCTGAACCAAGGTTCGAACATGAACCATTGATATATTTTGGTTCAGAACTTACAAAATTTATTTGGGTTTGTAGCCTTTGTTATTTCTGTTGTTGTTGTTCAACTGCTCCCAAACTAAAACATTGTGCCCACCGCTGATCTACCCCTCAGTGTAAACACTCAAAAGTGGTAAGACAGATATATTCTGTAATATTTGATGAGCTCTCTTGATGGGTTTAAAATTTGTATACTCTTTTCATACCCTGTACCAAAGGTACACAGAATATTCGCAGTTAGTGCAAACAATTCTCCATCCTCAACAGCCGAGTTGATTTAGCAGGCAAATCAAGGGGATTTTCAATCTATTTTCAAGCTGATCGGCTACCTATTGCACCATCAAATTTCATCCTGAGCTTACACTTTCGTCGGTACAGAGTATTATAAAGTCAGCTTACATTGATGGTTAATTTGCAAAACGTTGAGTTAAATTTTCCGAATTAGCTGGAAAAATAAAAGAACATTTTGCTGAACTTTTAAAGTAATTTGTGGTGTGCCACTTCCTTATTTCCCAGACCTTATTTTACTTTTTTGACTGCAAAAAGTTTCTTTCTAAATTTGCTTAACTTTGACTTGGGTGGAAAGTCATTGGCGCACTTTTGAATCACTTTTGCAGCGTTTATTGATTTTGATAATGACCCCAAAATGGCTTCAATGGAAGTTGTTGCAAGTGGGAAGGCGGCACAAATTGCTGGGGCAAGGTGCAAGGTGAAAACGAGGTGCAGCCCTTGACATTTTTGGGTGCGTAGTTCGTAAAGTATTTAATTAAAATGGAATGATATCACACACGCACACACACACACACAATTAATCCATCTGCACTTTGGGGGATGCCTCTGGTGCTGCATTTTGATGCAATAAATTCAAACAAACTACTCGTAACTAACACAAACACACTTACTCACACACACACACACACACACACATCCCGGCTCTGCACATTTTTGTTACGAAGATTTTAACTGTCAGCAAGTTGGGCGACTTAATTTGAATTTACGGTGCCGCCAGGAGCGCCTCGCTCTGGTCTCTGGTCTGGGTCTGGGTCTGTGCATGGGTATGGGTATGGGTATGGGGATATCCCGCTATGGTTGCCAGTTGCAGCTCCAGTTCTCTGGCTCGGGCTATTATTTCGCACAAACACCATTAAATACTGAGTGCAGTTGGCTTTTCCCTGGTTATTGGTGTTGTTGTCTCCAGGTCGGGGGTCTGTCCAAGTCCACCATTTGTATGTGTGTTTCGGTGTGTGTGGGCGACAATAATATTCAAATTCTACTCTGTTGCAAATGCGGTCTTTTTTCTATTCTTTTTTTTTCCGTTTTGCTTGCGTGTGCTAGGCAAATGGGCGATGGGCGTGGTATGGCACTTTTACACTCAATATATTTACCTAGGCACTCGCCACTCGGTTGGTTGTCCTTGTGACACCTTTTTCATACACCGGGAAAAAAAACAGACGACTAAGCTTTCCAACACACATTTCTGGAAGTTTAATAATGAATAAATATAGAAAATAATTTTAAAATCTTAGAGTATTCTCTAAATTAAAACAAAATCAAAAGAGAAAGTAACATGCTTCAAAATGTTTCTTTGACATATTTTAAAAAAGGTTGAGGAATTAATACCAAAACAGGAACAAGAACCGTTCTCAGAAAGCTGAAACGATACCTGAACCATTACTAGACTTTTTGCTTGCATCGAAAAAACTACTCGGGGAACTACTCTCTGCTACTCAGAGGAATTGTTGTTTAAAAGTCTCTACTTATGTTAATTAACAGAGCATTAACATTAATGTGCACACTTTAACAATATGTTAGCTAACAGCGGCTAAGAAAAGTAGGCAACATTTTTATAACCTTAATAACTCTGCCATTTGTAATCCGATCTTTATGAACTTGATAGCTTCAAAATTGTTGGAAATATGCAATATTTTTCATTGTGAGGGCGTGGCAAAAATGTGACAATGGCTTATGCCATTAGACAGCATAAGCGTATACTTAAGAATGAACAAAAAGCGGAGCTGGAAACTTCTTGAGATTTTGTGAGTTACTTATACGCAGTGTGGTCTTTTTTCCTTTATTTTTTCGCTTCCAAATTGTTTGCGGTGGTTTGACTTCAAAAATTGTACTTCAACTAGTTCGTTCCATTCAAAAAACTGAAGTGTTGTTGCCGCAATATTTGAACGATGACATTCATAAAATATGTTTGGAGGATATGGGGTGAATGCGAAATGCATTTCACTTAACAGAACTGGCTTTTCAATTCATATTAGAAGCGGGAATAACCTGCAGAGCCTTAGCCTAATTCATGACATGACATTTACTTAGGTGAAATTTACTGAAATTGAAGAAGATGCTTTGCCACACTAAGAAGAGAAGAGAAGAGGAGAAGTGTCCCTGCTCGATTGGAATATGAATAATTAATGAAAAATTAACCACCTTTTCATTTGCCTGACACATCTCAACGATTCGTGGATTTATATTTTGTGCAATTTCTCTCTCTCTCTCTGTCTCTCTGAGTGTAGCACTGGAGTCCCGCTTGCGTTTTCATATTTATGTGTCTCCAGATAGCGGCATCGTTGCAGTCAAAAGTTTTTCTTCGCGCACACTGGCATCTGTATTAGTAGGGCAGTAAGTGTGTGTGTGTGTGCTCGAGTGTGTGTGTGTGTATGTTTGTTTATATGCTAATACTTTAGCGCACATGCAGGGCGCTGAAGCTATTATCGCGACTGCCACTTGGGCGTCGAACTTCCGTTTTGCCGACTGCAGTTGGACGCTTCAGGATCTCTGGCAGCCCAGTAGCATTTGCAATTTCGGCTCGGAGCTTGCTCCGCTTTGCACTCGCATGTTGTAAAATGAATTTTACTTCATTTTGATATGTTTTCCCTGCTGGTTTTAGTGCCGCTCACATAAATACTTGTGGGCATGTGTGGGGGCGTTCGGTTTGTTTTGGCCACTATCACAATGATAATAAATTTTATTAATCTGGCTGTCACACAAACACATCCAGCCACACCCTTGCCCAGATAGAGCGAGTATCTATCGCCGCGCTCGCTGATCAAGTACTCTGTTAGCCAAATGGGTACATTTATTAAACACTGCGCCCAAAAACACACCACCAGCACACAGCGCCCACTCCCACGAGAGATGAGGACGAAAGGATGG
The DNA here is from genome assembly GCA_035044965.1 of Lordiphosa andalusiaca. Taxonomy (NCBI): domain Eukaryota; kingdom Metazoa; phylum Arthropoda; class Insecta; order Diptera; family Drosophilidae; genus Lordiphosa; species Lordiphosa andalusiaca. The sequence continues at coordinate 51,260 of JAWNNM010002902.1, read as the reverse complement.
ACGGACGGGCGCCTTGCAATTTATTTCCATTTCCATCCGCCATGCATCTGCTGTGTGCAGCGCGAGTGTTCAGCGAATGGGTGGGGAAGCGAGGGGGGAATTTATTATGTAATTATTGCTGTGCATTCTAATTGCAAGAGTTATTTAAATTGTGCGATGCGGAACCAGGCGGGAGAAGTGTGAGAAATTAACGACGCAGCGGGTGGGGTTTGGGAGGGCTAATCTTGGCTGCTCATCGAAGTGGTGTTTAATGGTTGCTTTTCAAGTGACACCCTAAAAAACAAGTTTCAAAACAAGAACAACAGGAGTCACTAGGGCAATAAGCATGAAAATAGTTAGTCCAACTGCAGGACATTCTGGATTAAACACGAACGCTGAGTTTAAGTTTCATTTCAAGTTGAGAACAACAGATTCTTAAACCATTTTATTCTAATCCCATTATTGTTTGTTGGTATATCAATCGACTAGATTTTGCTAGACTTATAACACATCATGAGTTAAGACTCATTAAAACCATTGGAAATGCCAATGTTTGAAAATTATTGTTGTGTCAAAAATATAATGTAGGTCAGTGTCAGATAGTATCATGCTACAAACAAGACACATGTTGAAAGGGTATATAGCTACGACTCATGATGTTGTATTTTCCGATATTCTCGTCTTCTACATAACGCCATTTGTCACATTAACATACACTCAGAAAAAAGGCTACCGGCGATCTAGACCAAACGGGATAGAATTTAAGCCGTTTTGAACTTGAAATTTCAAGTATGATTCATTCTTGGGTGTACTTAAATTAAGTAAAAAACATTCTAAACTTGAAATATGACTAGTAATATTATTGAAATGAGAACATACCGTCTTAACTCAAGAACATTTTATACTCACAGTAAGATGAAAGTATTTAGAATAGCGAGTTCTTAGTTCAAGTACAAAGTATGTTAGTTTGAGTACAAAGTGAACTTATTATCCTAGCTCCACAAAGTGCGCAACAGAATATACAAATTATTTTTAAGCGAGAATGTTCTTAAAATTCCCAACTGGCTGTAGCACTTTTGTAATGGAGTGATGGTTAATTTCTGAGCTACAGTAGCTCTAACTTGCTCATTGGTTATGGGTCTTGGATATATCTTTGGTTTAATACAGAATCCTCGTTCAAGAACAAAGTGGGAATAGCATCTGTTTGGGGTCAAACCAAGAACATTTTGTACTTGTTTGAAATACTCTTAAATTCTTCCTAGAATGTTTTTGGGATGGCAATAGAAATTACTCACTTTAAGAACGAATGTTTTGTACTTATTTTGAGACATATTTGGGCTTGACTTTAGACCATTATAAGCTAAAAGTATGATTAAAAGATTGTCAAAATAATTCAAAACATACTTAATTTATCCCAAAACAGTCTAAAATCAAGTATTTCGGGATTGAAAAAATGTACTTGATTTAGGCTGCAAATTTGTCGAAACAGGAAGGATCAGATGACTATAGCATATAGCTGTCATGTGAATGATAAGTAGGCCGAAAAACTAGTTTTATCAAAAAAAAAAACTTGTCTAACTTTTCACATAGCCCAACGTAGGATACCCGTTACTCATTGAGTAAAATGATATACTAAAGTCGTGCAAATGTATGAAACAGGCAGAAGGAAGCGTCTCCAACCCCATAAACTATATATATTTTTGATCTACATCAACAGCAGAGTCAATGTAGCCTTGTCCGTCTGTTCGTCTGTCTGTATGAACACCTAGATCTCAGAGACTAGAGTCACCAAATTTTAAATGTGTACTAATTTTGGCCATGCTCACTCCCGCCTCCACAATATTAAAAGATGAATAATATACAAGTTAAAGATATTTAGCTCAGATTTTGCAGTGTATGCGCCCAATACCTACAATCACACAAATTTGTATAAAGATCGGATAAAAAATGGCAGACTTATACAGGTTTAAAAAAAACGTAGCATACTTATATGAGCCTTATGCACTGTTTGCTTATATAATGTTGAAATATTTAAATTAATGTCAATGCTCTGTAGATTAACATAGAGAGAGGTTACTAAACACTTATTCCCCGGAGTATCGGGCCGACTTTACCTTGAGGAAAGTACCATAACTTGAATAAATGACCACGGAATTGAAAAAGTACTGGACTTAAACTATTTTAAGTTGATTGAAAAGTGATAAATTATATTCGATTAATGCCAATATGTTATAAAAGGAGCAATAGTGCCCAACTTGATTGAGTTTCTGCAAGGATTGTACGCATTGAAGTCTCTCGGTGACGACATCTCTGCAATCTTGTAATCTTTTCTGTGTATGGTATGCCAATTTGATTCCATTCACATCTACATATCTCCCTTGTGATGGGTTCATGTTTAGCGTACTGCATTTGGTTATCATTAGTGAGGATGAGAGGCCAGAATATCCACCAGATTTCGAAAAAAGATGTATTCTAATAACAACATTTCAGCCACAATCTTCGACATCTCTCATTTGGATAAAGTTCAGTGTCTCTAGCAGCTGGTTAGCGAACCGCAACTCAAGTCTTTTTAACCCAACCTTCTGAAAACAATGACGGATTTTCGTGCTCACCACCATTCCTGCTGCTGAAATTCTTACATCTCCTTGTTGCTGTTTTCTCTTAGATGCAAAACTAACAGAAACCACCGTTCGCACCATCTAATGCGGCCTCCCGAATGCCAAAGAACAAAACTAAAACTCTGGCCAGGGCACTTAGCCAGTCAGCAACAGCCAACAAGTCCCAAAGCTCAAGCCTCAACGGCAACCGGCAGCTGCCACAGCAGCCACCGGCCACAGCTGGCTAATCAAAAATTTATTTAATTTCTTGTCCCGCTCAAAGGCCGGCCGAGTGAAAGTGCGTCCCGCATGTCCTCTGGGTACCGAGGGCAACTGAAACAGATTTGGCGGGTGTGCACTCGGTAAACTGGGAGCTAAGCAGCAAATTTGATGATGTCGACCGCAGTGCGCTCAAGCGCAAGCCTCTCCATGTCCATGTCCTTGTCCATGTCCATGTCTATGTCCAGGAAATGCAGTCTAAAAACCAACAAACGCCGGAAATGCGCCGTTGCCGCGCCTGCATCTCTCTGGTATTGCGATTAAACTTTTTGCATTAAACATTTCGCCGGCCAACTGGCTTGGGATCGGGCTGAAGCCGGCAGCAGCGCGGAAGCTGCGGCTGCTTTTTCGCCAAATCTAATTGCAAATTTTATGTAGCGGCAGGATGGGCCACGCCCACACCCACCCACTTGACAACTCTCTATAAACAATGTGGCCGCCGGCCACTGGGCAAACGGTGACTGCGTTTTTTTTTCTCGCCCGTTTCCTGTTTTGCTGCAGTAAATCATGAAATTTATTTGAAAAAAACTAGAAATAAAAATGGAAAATGGAAAATAAATTGCAAAATGTTGTCCGCACTTCGAGTGGCACTTGCCACTCGACCCGCCCCCCGGGACAAGGGTGGGAGGACGTTAATTTTGATGTGTTTTTAATTTGGTTTTGCTGGCCAAACTCGTTGACAAAAAAAAAAGGAGAAAAAAAAAAACAGACCCGAAGAACGCCTCCGCCCGGCAGCGCTGCAAAAATTTTGTTTGCGATTTAATTAAAACTAATGAAAACTTTTGTCTCTGGCCGGTCGAGCGGCAGCAGTCAATCTTGCAATTTGTGCCCCGACGACAAATGACAAGAGGCACAGAATGTTTTTGTAGGTCCTGGCGACCAACCGACTGACTGACAAGGACAATGCTGACATTTTGCAAATTCTGACAAAACCCGGCTGAGGGCACCCTGACGGCCTGCCGGACGGACGTATGGGGCGGCTCCGGTGCACTTCGGATTCCACCTCAAGGCAAAATGACAAGAGGAAAGTCGAAAGCACTTTTGCCGGAGCTGCAGCGGCGCACTCGAGGCCGCCACGGAAATGAGCAATGAAAATGCGTTGCCAAGGTGAAACCGAGACCGAAACCGTAGCTGATGGGGCTTGGCATCAAGCAATTAGACATCCCCTCTGAGCTTGCAATTTAAACTAAGAAATTCTTGACCAGTTAACCGCTGAAATGTGTAGGGTGAATCGCATTTATTATTATTAAGTTATTTCCTTTTCATTAGTTGCATGTTTTTTTTAGCCACCAAACATTTTTTATAAGCTTTTCGTCAAAAATAATTCCAGTTCTATCAATTTTTTGTGAACAACTGCAAAGGGTTCAATGAAATCCTTTTTTTCTCTCTGTACCATATGTAAACAGAGTACATTAAGTCTGTGCATATTTATGTCACAGCCAGAGGCAAGCATTTCCGACCCTATAAATATTCTTTTTATGTTCTTCATTAACATAAATAAAAAATGTTGTATAAAATATTGAATATGTTACTAGCTAAGTTCCGGCTTTGAACCGGTTCATCAGAGGTGCAGAGCCATCAATTAAACATGATTAAAGCGATGGACTTGGTGTGTTGATTGCTAGTATGAAGTTCGATTCTATTTCCTGTTTAGAACCATCTGACTGAACCGGTTCGATAAAGGTTCAGAGTTTATTTAAGGCTAAACTTGTCGAAACTGGTTTTTGTTAGAGATACTTAAGCTAGTTCTAAAATATTCCAGAAGTTCTTTAAAGTTCTAGAAGTTTCTAGACATTTGGTGATGTTGTAGTAAAGTCTAGAATGTGGTGGAAAGATTTACAATTTTAATCAAATTTCTGGAAATTTATAGAATGTTATTGAACTATATTGCAGTTCAAAAACGATATTAAATGTTAAAGAAAGTTCTTGAATGTCTTAGGTTGTCATAGATTTTTCTTAAGCTTGGGTTTGTTATTGAACCATCTGAATGGTTCTGGAATTTAATTGACATATTCAAAAAGTACTTGAATGCTTCAATAATTTCTGGAAAGCTCTTGAAAACTAGAAAAATTTCAGGAAAATCGTTAAATGTTATCTAGTTACTCAACTATCTAGTAGTTCATGGTTAGTTCTAGAAAGTTCTTAAATTTTTTAAAAAGTTGAGAGTGCTATAGAAATTTCAAGAATAGAATTAAGTAAGTTACAAAAAACAACAAAATTTTCGGATCGTACGACGTCGAGTATTCAGATAGTACAGGGTGAATTTTTAAAGAGCTATAGGAAAGTTTTTTAAAAAAAAAACACATTTAATTCAGAAAAATGCATTAAATCTTTATTTGAATCGATAGTACGGTCCATATAATTGAATGTTTGAAGATTATTTCATGCGAATGTTGACCGTGACTGCGCCTCAAATGGTACATCCGATTAGTCCAATTTTGGCATACTCTTTTCAACATATCGGCCGGTATCTCACGAATAAATGCTTCAATGTTGTCTTCCAATGCTTCAATTGAAGCCGGCTTGTCTGTATAGACATGAGCTTTAACATAGCCAAACAAAAAATAGTCTAAAGGCGTTAAATCGCACGATCTAGGCGGCCAATTGACAAGTCCCGAACGTGAAATAAAATGTTCACCCAACTCGCCTTTCAATAAGTCAATTGTTGCGCATGCTGTGTGGCATGTGGCACCGTCTTGTTGAAACCACATGTCATGCAAGTCAAGCTCTTCCAAGTTGGATATCATCTCACGGTAGCGCTCACCATTCACAGTTACATTACGATTCGCATCATTTTTGAAGAAGTACGGTCCAATGATGCCACCAGCCCATAAACCGCACCAAACTGTGACTTTTTCTGGATGCATTGGTAGGCTCTTGCAATGCTTCTGGCTGATATTCACTCCAAAATCGACAATTCTGCTTATTAACGTACCCATTGAGCCAAAAATGAGCTTCGTCGCTGAAATGGAAGAAGCGCGCGATGAACTTTCTTAACAGAGCACGCATTTTGATAATAAAATTCAATAATTTGCAAGCATTGTTCGTTTGTAAGACGATTCATGGTTAAATTATAGACCAAACTGAAGATGTTTGACAGTGAAAGAAAACACGAAACGTGCTTGAGCTGTTGAAACCAGTGTTGCCAAAAAGATAATAGCTAAAGAATCAACCTTTATAAACTAAAATAAAGGGCGGCCCCAAACGTAAAACAAACTATTCGTAGAATCCGGCCTCTCAATTGCGCCATTGTTTCCCCTGCAGTGGGGCAGGTGGAACCGCATGTCGGCCAAGTTCAGCTCTTCCATTTTGGATTGGTTCTCCATTTACAGTAACGTTGCTGCCTTCGACACCTTTGAAAAAGTATGGTCTAATGATGCCACCGGCCCATAATCTATAACAAAAAGTGAACTTTCGGGATGCATTTGCCAGTTCTTGCATTGCGTCTGGCTGCCTTTCACACCACATACGGGAAATTTTGATTATTCGTATCCATTCAACCAGAAATGAGCACAATTTTCCGATAAAAAAGTGGTTGAACTTTGATTTTAAAATTCAATCATCTGCAAGTGTTGTGCGTTTTCGATTTGCAAGTCGATTCATGGTTATATTTAAACACATACCAAACACATTTGACATGCAACACGAAAACAGCTAAGATGCTAAAAAAAAACACAATTTACTAGTATTCGAAATGTACTTCGGCCTGGTGGCCGAATACACAACTCAATTTGTAATGAGTGTTGTTCAATGAGTGCCAAAATATTGTTTCATTGATTGTCAAAGAGAGGCAGGGATCTCTGACTTACTATTTTATACCGAAACAGGCTGATTTTCAAGTATGTATTGTGGGATTGAAATAACTTTACTTTAAAAAGTTTGGTAATAACTCTAAAGCAAAAGCTTCTGCACAATATTTTAATTACTAAAGAACCTACATATCAACATAAAACCATTTTGTCCTGGAATACAGGAATGCAATTAAGAATCAATTTGATAAACCACTTAAAAAAGACACAATGAGTAAAAGACAAGGTTAAGATTCGTATTGATCGTATTTCAATGACATATAAGAATTCCAAGTGACCGATCTAAAAAAATCCTGTCTCGCCAAAACAGTAAGGCCAAATGGGAACGGGAAAACACAGGACTTTTGGCAGACATATTATTGCTAGAATGGAAGCCCGAACCAAAGTGAAGTCCAAAGTAGTTCTCGTAATCCGATTCATGTTTTTGGGAAACTTGTATAGTGATAGTGACAGTAAGGTACGTTTTGGACCTAGTTTTTACTACAAGCCCACATGCATTGAGTTTTATCCATTTCTTACTGCAACCCAATTATATCCCATTCACTATTTAGCCATAAATTTTGAAGAGATATAAGTTCATATAAGAATTTTAGTACTGAAAAGGGAAACCACTATTGAAGTAAGTAGATTAAGCAGAGAGTAAAGTTTAGGAGACTAGCTTATGATTTAGTATTACACTTCGTTCATTAGGTAATTACACAATGTAAAATCAAATTGAACGTTTCAAAAGAAAAGGTAGTATTCAGATCGTTATTTCCCGTACCTTGATTTCTCTAGATATCCGGCGGTATGGCTAGGAATACGGTTGACAAACACCGCTTTCCAAATGTACTTAATATTCCAACTTTCAAGCCTTTCAGGCACCAAAGTCACTACCTAAAAGCCTTTACCGATCATTATAAACTCAATCTTTTAAATTTTTGGATTAATTCCGGAATCTGTTTAAAAATTTAATCATGATTTTAACAGAATGCGATGTGTGATGAGTTGTCATTCCATAAAAGGTTGTGAGTTCGAGTCCCACACAAGACTACTAAAGTTGTATTTTCAAAGCGCTTTCTTTATATAAACTATAAACACAAAAGATTGATTGAAAAGTGATTTTGTATGCTCTCGCGTGATTCTTAACATATGGCAATGACAATAATGCTCAGTAAGGCTTGCCATTTTACCATTAATGAACTAACCAACGAACAGAGCTTGCAAATCACTGAATTTGAGAAGGTGTTGAGAAATGTTAAGCAAAATTTGTCATATTAGTCAACCCACTGACTATTCAAGCTATTGTGAATGCAGCAGTTTTGCTCTATTGGACATCAATCCGTCAACCCGTATGAGACAAGTGCGTACCGTGGAGAATACTGCTGCTGTAGGGGTCAGTGTAAATGAAGATTGAGACATGTCAATTAGTCGCCGTTCTCAATAATTGGGCTTGCGTTCTTCGGAAGAACTAAATTTCGTATCAAAAAACCTCAGTACACTTGGTTATTGTTTTTGGGCCAGCTGCTGATGTATTTGTAGCTTAATAAATGTCCACAACTTAATCCAAAATGCTAAGAAATCCAATGGGGGGAAAATCACTATCCGAATTAGTCTCGTCTCTGGGCACTGCCGTACACATCCCGAGTGGGTGTGGGCAACTTAAGGAATGTGCGCGATTTCTGTGTCTTGGCCGGTGGCGAAATTAAAGATGAAGCTGAGGCCTTCTGGCTAATCGCCTCCAGGACATTCACATCGTTTCTGAGCGGGACCTGTTGGAATGTTGGTGTGTGCATACTATTCTTAGTATTTGGAGCAAAAATGGTAATAGCGGGATGCCGGGTGGTGGGTACAAGATCGTTGCGCGTTTCTTGGGAGCCTCTTTTTGGGATCGCCAAAGGATGCACCGTACAGTTGGGTGCTCCGTCTGTGGGGGTAATGGTCACCAAATAGGAGTAGGAAGGAAATTGGTAAGCAACTTGTTGCTGCTGCTGCTCTTGACGAAGTTGCAGTTCCACCAGCAGTTGGCCGATCTGATTGATGAGCTCGGGTATGTCGGGCCTTGAGCTTTTGCTATCCTTTGACTCCGACTGGCAGGCATTGAGATAGCCCTCCTCTTTCTTGATATCAAATGTGCCCTGTCGCTTGATGCTGGGCCTTTCGGCCGGCTGGCTTCCACATGCTGCCTCAGCTTCGTTTATTGAGAGGGCAGACTTGAAGGATTGCTGCTGCTTTTGACGCAGCTGCTCCAGTTTGCTGCGTATTTCCTCTAGATTCGAGCTGGTCTGGTATAATGTCTGTTGAGCCTGCTCCTGCTCCTGCCGGTGTAGGCTTAATTGCTGCAGATCGGCCTGAAACTTGAGCTCATCCTCGACTGCCCTTAGCGAGGCTATGGCAGTCGCTGCCGCCGCCGCACTGGGTAGGTCTATTTGAATCTGTTCCAGCCTGGGCAGATTCTCGCAAGCCAGCAACAACTTGCTCATCCGTTGACGCTCGCACTTGGTTAGAGCCTCTTCCAGCTCAGCTCGTTCGGTTATGGCCACGCCATCGACCAGTATAAATGGCACCCCATCGGCCACACCATGAGCTATATCCTCCATGCCTGCCAAATTGCCGTCATGTTGGTGGAGACCATCTGAGGTGGGCGCAGCTGCTCCACTTGACTTTTGGCCGCTCTTCCGCTTGCTCATTGTGGCTAAGTGGGACAAATAAGCGCGATCCGCTGGCAAAACAAAAGGCGGCTGGTTGGACAACTCACCTGACCGCAACACGCCGGCGGCGAATGGTAAACAAAATTTAAATCCCTCAAAAGTACTCCGAAATTGAAAAGGATAAAAGTTTCGGCTTTCGTGGCCGGTCCCTGGAGGCGGCGCGCTACACAATCCTGTAAACCAAAACTTTATTCTGCTGATAAAAACTTAAATGTGGCTGCCACGCAATCGTAAATGTTTGATATCCCCAAAAGGTTAACAATTTCCGTTGCCTCAAGTTAGTTTTCGTTTTCGTTCGCCTCTTCTTCAATTTTTCTCGTCCTTAGCGTCGCATTCGGGTGTGTGCGTGTGTGTGCGGGTGTCGGTGTGACTTTCTTTTTCAGGTGGTCATGCTGTGTGAGGAAAAGCGTACTCTGTTGAATTTTGGACCAGAATTGCTCTTTAATTTTTAACAACTGAAATTTTGATGGGGAATTTATGGCCAGAAAGCAGGGGAACTGACAGGCCGGGCAAAGAGAACGTTTCACTTATTTTACGGTAAAGCAAAAGCTCGCTCTTTGTACTAAACCGACACCGGGCGCTCGGCCGTGTTCGTGCCCTCACGAGCGTCCCAGCCGAAGCTTCAACAAATCAAACCTGCCCATGGCCAGCTCCTGTCAGTTGAAATCGGTTAGAGCTGCGGCAAGGACATGAATTGCGGCTAAAAAGAACTCAAATCGCGACAGTGTTTCCTTACGTGTAAATGTTCTTGTGCTGTTCTCGACGTGTGTTCGTGTGTGAGGCGCGAATTGGCGCGCTGGGGGCAAGTCCTTAAACTGCAGGCGAGCAATTAAAGTTCAAATAAAATCGCATGTCTGTTAGCAGCAAAATGTGCATGTTATGCGAACGCATTTAAGGAAAGGATATAAAAAAGTGTGGCCACAAAATTCTTCAGAATTGAGGAAATTGGGCAAAGGTGAGTTGAAGCACGAGAGTAAAGTTTACTTTTCAAAAAGGATTTGGTACGAAATATGTTAAATTTGTAATTAAGCAAACTGCTGGTGTGATTTTTGCGTTTTGTTTCCATCAACTTTATGCTGGATATTATCTTAATAGAAATATTTGAAAATCCAAACTAACAGTTTGTAGACACTTCAAGGACATACACAACAATGTAGGAGCTGCCATAACTTTTCGATTGCCTTCCTTTATACTTTGTACCAAAGGTACACAGACTACAATAAGTTGGTGTGACAGTCAGCTAGAATTGTATATATCATCTTTCGATCCGATATAGCCAAGTATTAAAGCTCAGATCTCAGAGATGGTTAGAAATAGAGATTCAACATGTATGTGACATGTGCTTCTTATACTTCCAGTCAGATCAAATATGTTTCAATTTTCGCCCCAGCCCCTTAATTCTGGAAAAAAATATCATACCAGTTTTATAAATAGATGGCTCGTAATATTAAGGTGGACTTTTTCGAGTCGATATAACCATGTCCGTCTCTCTGTCCGTATGAACGCACAGATCGTAAGAGATGGTAAGAGATAGAGGTTTCACATGTATGAGACATTTGCTTCTTATGTCTGCAGGCAGATCAACTTTATTTTCAATTTTGGACACGCCCCCTCCCGCCCCCGCAATTTAGATAAAACGTCATATCTCCCACAGTTTCAAAGATAGATGGCTCGTTCCTTCTAGACAAATTTAGTAATCAGGATATTTTATCGATCCGCCAAAAGAATGGTAAGGATCGGATGAATGATTGTCAAGTTATGATCAAAAGACTATTCGCTGCTGCGGCGCAGTAACAGCATTGCTTTCCGCTGCGACTGCAGCATCAAAATGAATGCTGAGCGTATTAATTCGTTCGTACCGAGTATGTTATAGTCGGGCTTGACCGAATTTCTTACTTGTTTTTGAGAAGGTTTTTGTTCGAACCTAGGTTCATACCAAACTCAGCACAATATCCAAAATTGCCCACACCTTTGTTTTCATTGATGAACACCCACACTCACTTTAACATTCACATATTCGCACACTTCAGCTGAGGATGCAGCTCCTCCCCCCGCCACAACAAGCAAAATTGTTTCCTTCATTCCTTCGGTGTCTTTTGTTCGGATCTATAGAAGTTTTTAGAAAAGATTGATAATGGGGGTATTAAAAGGAATAATCAATTTTTGAATAGCAAATTTAAAACTCAAAATATAATTTACGGCAAAGTAAAATTTTGGAACAATTTATTTTTTTTTATGGCCGAAAGAAATTGTAAACTGTTTACAAAACTTTAACCCTATTCCATAATATTAGCGGGACCTACCCTGACCAATATCGAAAATCGTTGTGTTGAAGTCCCTCATACGTTAGGTTAGATCCGGCTGACCGCAGATGGGGTCACACATCGACCTTAAGGTACTTAATGATGCCGGTTGATTGTGTGGGTACATTTGACTTAGCAATCCAGGAGGACGTTTTGACGTTTTGGCGAATGCCAATAATTGTTTGGGGGGACTCTTGGCCGCTTCTTCCAAAGAAGCGAGCCGTGGGATGTATAGAAGCTTTAATTTTATAGTGGAAATTGCTGGGTAGCTGCAAGCGAGGTGTTTAAGAGTTTCTGCGACTCCAGGTTCCAGAGGTGTCCTCTGTCCTTATGCCTGGCTTCATCGCATGATCGACTGCTAGGCAGTTACCCGTTAGTATGCCAATGAGCAGTCTACAGTCTCTTCTTTGAAACTGTAGCAGGATAGTGCATAAGTTTTATATTATATATCTTGTCTTGCACATAATTTTAAAGATTCTGCATCTGCGAAGAAGAGAGAGAGAGAGAGCTCTGTTGAAAGCAGGTGATAAGGGTGATTTGGTACAGGTATGCAAGACGGTTCTGAACCGAATCGATTGCGATCCGAACCGAAACGCTTATTCCAGCTGGCTAACTGAACCTCAAACCGAATCGGCTTCCTTTCAGAAATGCTGAACCGAACCAAAAAACCACACAGCAAAACGGATCGCTTTGCTTCAGTTCTCTGACGAGCTAGTCAATCATACATAAATATGTAAGTTTGAATCGTTTCTCTGAGATAAGTTTCATACTTGCTCAGCGATGCCGAATCAATATATCCTTTAAGTATGAATTGATACAAATTTTACATGTTATCCTGTAAGTCTTTTGCAACCACTAAACCAAACCAAAGCGGCGAGAGCTGTCAATGCCTCCCGAAAATTCACTCTTTGGTGTGGATTTTTGGGGTCGGTCAATTGTAGGCGTCGTGCAATGTAAGCGCCTTTGACTATTTTTTGTGGGGCTATGCTAAGGCTTAAATCTATGGCGATAAGCCTGCAACAGTTGAGGGACTGGAAGTCAATATTGAAGAATTTATTCACTCAGCGATTGAACCATTTGAGACACATCAACACTTACATGAAATCATCATTTATAAATCGTTCTATCGACTCAAATGCAAATTTCGTTTATCTTAATATTATTTTGCAATTTTGTTAAGACTTGATAAGCCTTTTAATAACGTGGTCAAAATGTAAACCACTATTGAAAAGATTTATATATATAGATGTGTATGATCAAAGCCTACAATAAGCCAAAACAAACTTACTACTAATACTACACCTTTATCTTAATTTTATGTATATTTTATGTATTTGATGAAATCCGAAAGTTGCTAAACAAGACTTGACATGAAAGCCATTTACAAATGCGATTTGTCGAGCCTTAAAACTTGTTAAAATCTTTTTGTATTCACTGGTCTCTGCAGTCTCATTTTTCGGTTTCAGTAAGCTCCCTTAACTCTTTAGTGGCGTCCATCAAAGCCATTTCAAGACGAACAAGACCACTCTCGAATGCTACAGTTTTGACCCTGGGGTAATTTGATTGTTGTTGATGTTGCTGTTGGCTTTGTCTTGCCACCTCAGGCTGCTGTTTTCACTGATGGTGTTGCTGCCGCATCTGCTGCCTTTGCTGCTGATGTTGTTTGCATTGTTATTAAATGTCTTGATGCCAGATGAGAAAAAAAGTGCACATTCGGCACAATACTTGTTGCTCTAATCGCCATAATTATGTACGAAGTTTTTCAAGGCAACAATTTTTGAGAATATACTGCTATGTTCTGTATGCATAATGTATATAGAACGCTTACAGTTTTTGCAACCTGTATACCTCTTTGGGTACTTTAGAAACTCTTAAGAAATTAGCATTAGATTTAAATTTGCCATGGTATTTAGAAACATTTATAATAATAAACAGAAATAGTTTTCTGAAACTTGGAAAACTATGAAATAAACTAGAAAATTTTTTTCTTAATTTTATTTGTGAATCGCCTTACGACGGATTTCATAGAAGAATTTATACTTTTCAGGCCGATTTTTTTAATGAGTTTGGTTATGGGACCACTGTTCCAACCGCATGCACCCATAACTCAGATCCACAATAATACTTCATTCAAATGCTATTCAAAACAGCTCTAATATGTTTCTATTCATTTGAAGTTCGTCATGGAAATTTTTGTTCGTGCCTCCGGGAAACCAGCCTCTGAGCTCGCAGATCATAAGACTAAAGACATACCAGTTTACTATGTGATGGCTATCATAAAACTCATATGTGAACTCAGATAAGCTTCTAGCCATATAATTTAAAATCTAAGCAACTCATTTAAGCTGTCAGTGAGTTAAGAATACAGCTTAAGTAAACTCAAATAAAGCCAAATTGCTCTAAAATTAGGAAATTCTCCATATATATAAAAAAATGTTAAGCTTTAATTGAGAAAACATTTCCCATAAGCTACAAAATGTTTTCTTAATTATAGAAAAAATATTTTATAAATTTTAGAAAGGTAAAAATTATTTCTAAGTTCAAGAGAGGCAATGAAGTGAGGACAGTAGGGAACGAAATAGAAGGGACAAAAATTAAAAACAAAAAAAATCTTAAATGAAATGGTACCCTTATATTTTGATACATTTTCTACCCGTTGCACAGTGGGCTGGGCAACCATAGAGTTCTAAACTTGGCGAATTTGATAGCAACTACAAGAATATCAGGTTCAAAAAGTTTAAAAACGTCCACACCTAACTCACCGCACATAGTGTCCCACGTGACGGATGCGTAATATTATTTTTAATTATTTGAATCTCAAATTATTTTCATCTTATTTTATATTGTTGTTTGTTTTGGAGCTTATGTTTGGCATGTTAACTTTTTCAAAAATGCTTTAAAAAGTATCGTTTTTCTCGAATTTCGATCATACATACATACATGGAACATACGTCCTAGGCTGAGTATAATATTTACTAAAGGTCATAGGCAAAGTCGGGCCAAAAGTGTTGATAACAAGTTGAAATAAATACTTTCAAGAACACGATTAAGATATTTAAATTTCGCCGAATGTTAATTTTATGTCCACAGGGAAAAGGTGTTTTGAGTTAGTTTCCTCAGACTAAGGACTTATCACAAAACTAATTAATGTTGGTTATATAACAGATATTTCAAAATTGCTTAGTATTATTATCATAATACAAACATTTTAAGGTATATTGCATATTTCACACATTTTATTTGTTCAATAGCAAAGATGACACACATTTTCGCTTTTTTTTATATTATATTTATTGAAGTTTTAGAGCAACTTTTCTAGAATAATTTTTCTTTATTTTAAGGCGAATTTATTTAATGTTATTCGAAATTTATAAACGCTTCTTCGAGACCATAAAGTATATCTATAATTGATTTATTTTCCCTTTTGGCCACGACCCCTCCTACCGCCGCAATGCAATGGAAAAAATGTTATATCTCCCACAGTTTTTCAAGGTAGATGGCTCGCACTTTCTAGACATATTGAGTAATCAGGACTATTAATGGGTTCACCAAGGGATTGGTGAAGATCGAATGGAATGGTTGTCGATTTATAAGCAAAATACTTCTCGCTGTTGCAGCACTGCTTTCAGCTGCTACTGCAGCAGAAGAATTTATAACCTTATAGCTAAATCTGGTGGTAAACTAGCTAAGCTAGCAACACTGATCTATGTATACACACAGCTTCGCTCTTGCTCATTGCTGTCATTGAAGAGATCACAACTGGCCCCACACTTAAAGCAGCAGCGAGAGAGAGAAACTGTGAGACTGTCAGTTGTCCTAAGGAAGGCATGTGAAACGGTCGGTGTCTGCCAGCGTGGTTTCAGTTTTAATAGAAAAAACCGATAGAATATAAGTAAAAGCTAACATTTTGCAAGAAAGATAGTGTGTGCAGTCAAAGAAGTTAAGAAAGTGATAAAAAGTGATATAAACGGTAGTTTTCTCAGCACTTTATAAATCTTTGCTGCAGCCCGCTGTGGTTTTTTTTTACCGTTCGTTCTTCTTCTGCATGCGTTTGCAGTGAAGCCAAGCTCTCTCCGCGCCTAATCTTAAATAGAGAGTGCCGTTGGTTATTTTGTTTTTGTTCTGCTGCAGGCGGCTGTGATTCTTTTTTACCGTTCTTTCTGTATACATGTTTTCGCTGTTGGAGCCACGCTGTCACCTCTCGTAAGCTGAAAGCTACAAATTTGAAAAGAGAGTGAGAGAGAGTGCCGTTGGTTTTTTTTGTTTTGTTTGTTGTAGTGTTTAAGTGAGTGTGGGGGTGTTAGTCTTGAGGTGAGAAGAACGTTCTGGGTAAGTTATTGGCTCTGTTGGAGCTTTGCTTTGAATATTATTATTTAGGGTACAGAGTATGTTTCAGTTGGGCTTGACCGAGTTTCTTACTTGCTTCGGGTTGTTAAAAGAAAAAACTGCCTGAAATCAAGCAATTTTCTTTACATTAGAAAAAGAATATAATTTTAGACTACGATATGGAAGATTACCCAACAACTTTCAATATCGAAAGAAGTATATACATATATAGATATTTTTAAAATATCTGGCAACCCTACTCAGAAATGCTTTATTATTTATATGAAAATGGAAACCAATTGCAGCAATACAACTGAACTGTCTTGCTTTGGAGTAATTGAGGTACTTTCGATATTAAATATTGATAGCATCGGCATTTACTATACTCATAAGAATACTTCGCTGTTGTGGCATTTTATTCTCTGCAATTGATACAATTGAGCTCTAGACTCTTTGAATTGAACATTGATTATGATTATGTTGAAACCTTTTGTGAGACTGACTTGTCAATGAAGTTACCTACACTACGCAAAATGACAGCTAATTTGTCTCTATATTTATTTATACTAAAGCCTGAACTACTGAAACCTTAACTCCTACAAGTTTGAGTACTTCAACTCCCTGAACAAGTGCGATGGCAATTAAAACTGTAATTGTTATTACAACAGCCCAGAACAATTATGCCACCAGTTCCCTACTGTATTTGACTTTTGACCCCGCCCCGGTTCACTCACTCACTCACTCACTCACTCATTCTTTTCCCATTCCCATTCACCCCCCCTACTAAGTCCCAGCGGGGTCGATAACATGGCGTGCGTTGGATTATTGGGCAAACAATGCATATTCTAATAAGCAAAATGACTGAGCCCCATCCGCAATTCGAAATCATGACCAGGCTAGACAAACAAAGCCAAAACAATGGCAAACAAACAGCTCACCGCCGAATCCTCATAATTTCAATTAAAATTCAATTGAAAATATATGCAAATGCAAACAATGGCGCGTACATCAGAAGAAGCCCAGTTGAATAATGCATTGGGCGATATTTATCGCACACACACACACACACACCCGTATCTGCTGGATACCGTTCGTTGTTTCCATTTGGCTGCACTTTCATATTGATTAGCCACGGAAAAAGGTAATTGTCATTTCAATAATTCCATAAATATTTAAGTAGCTCGCTTCGACCTTTTTCA
Source organism: Lordiphosa andalusiaca (assembly GCA_035044965.1). Classification (NCBI taxonomy): domain Eukaryota; kingdom Metazoa; phylum Arthropoda; class Insecta; order Diptera; family Drosophilidae; genus Lordiphosa; species Lordiphosa andalusiaca. The sequence continues at coordinate 34,078 of JAWNNM010002902.1, read as the reverse complement.
CTAGTTTTTCCTTATTTTCCTTTTACACTTTACTCCTTGCTTTTTTCAATTTTCAGCTCACGCCACTTGGGCGCCAAACTTAAATATTTCTTCGCACTTCCTCGATGTCGCCCATGCACCGTGGGCCGAAAAACTGTAGAGCACTAAGGGTTTTCTTCCAATTTACACCGATTGGTACTTATTTCCTTACCCATAGACAGTGGCGAAATCAGTTGCATTTCGCCCACAGTGCAGGGCCCCAAAAGTTTTCCAATTATGTGTTGCTCGACCATTTCTTATATATATATTTTTTTGCGCAAAAGTTTTTATCGCCGTGCCAAAAATTATGTTGGCCTGACTTTCGCATATGATTGGCATTGCCTTCGCGGACCAAAACTTTTTTTTTTGCCCCAACCGAACTACAATCGAGTATATCTCACTCTCTCGCTCGCTCGCTCCCTCTTATTTTGACATTATAAATTTATAGAAACAAAATGCCAATTTGGAAATGAAAAGAGCCATTTCCAATGATGCTCAAAGAAACAAAACAAAAATACGAAAAGTTGGACAATTTCTGTGAATGTTTGCCTAATTCTGTTTTCTTGTTGTGTTGCTTCCTAACGAAATTTGCATGTGGAGGGACGACTGTCTAGATACACGTTATTTCACTTTAGTACATTAGGGCGAACTTCCTTTCGCCGGTGCGCTTAATTTCCGGCATAAATAGCAATGGGAATGGGATTGGCCGCTATGCCCAGCTATTGTTGTCTTTTGCATTAAACATGCTGTTTTACAGTCACTAGCTAAGCTAACAAAGGCAAAGAGACTCTGTGATGGTGGTGGAGGGTTGGGTTGGGGAAGCGAAATGGAAAGGGAAATGATGCAGAAGAGCGAGAACACTTGTTGTGTTCCACATTCTTTAACAAAAAACTTTTGCTAAATAATTTTGTAAGGCAACAGTCGTCAATGTAAGGAGACTTGTAACTTTATTCTTGGTTGGGCTTTTGACGTATGTATTATCCGAAAAACCCACACTGGATACTAAGCATATGGGGACTCTCAGCATTATTTAAAACGTTTGGAATGAATATGTCTTAAATGTAATTTTAATCATACAAAAGAGCTGAAAATCATTTAAAGGATATGATATAAGATCATCCTTTGGATGATTATTTGCACCGTTGAATGATTAAAAGGATTTTTAAAACAAATCCAGTTCAAATGGATCTCTTTTGGATCCTTTTTTTTCTGTGTATAGCAAAGTTAGAAAAAGCTTACACTCAAAGAAAAATGTATAATTTCTTACTCACGTCGAGAATGTTTAAAGACAACTGTTCTATAAGATTGAAAATTCTTCACTCAAGTATGCATTTTTGAACCGAGAGTTTTGATTCTAGAAGCAAGTACGAAACATGCTCAAAATCAAGTAGAAAAATTCTCAAACCAAGTTAACAAAACGCATTCAAAACTAACATTGCACATTCTGAAATCTAGAGCACTTTCAAAATCCAAGAAAATTCGATCTTGTTTTAAGAGGTTTAAGGGTTAGATTTCGAAAAAAGCTCATATTCCGCACATTTTTACGGGCTTGCAAAAGGAATGGTAAAGATCAGATGAGCCGTAGTCGAGTTATAAGCAATAGAATGTTCACTGAAGCAGCCTTGACCGCTCTTGATCAACTGTCTTAACATTGCGACCTGCTGTGATTTTACTCAAGGTGGCTGTTAGCCGACTCAAGGTCAAGGACCTTGGCCCATTTTAAGTAGTGTAATTAAAGATCTACTTAAACAGATCAACTAAATACTATTTTAGATATTAATCTGTCGCACTTATTACGATTTATCGACAAGATTCGATAAATTGTTCGCATTGGCAGTATTCTTTTATGAGCGAACACTTGAAATCCCCGAAATGTATCTATATTCTCATACCAAAGCTTCAAAAGCGGTTAAGTGGCCTCTAGTGTCCTTTAAGGTCTCTAGATATGACTACCCGCTACTTTGGACAAGACAACCAGCCAATCGTTTTCGCTCTTCAACATGCAAAACTCTTTATTAGTTTTGTTCGTGCTGGCAATTTTAACGATACCCTTTCGATTGATAAAATAATTGATATCTTGCCGATTCACTACCTGAAAAATCACGAATGCATTTTTCCTTCCATTCCGATTTTTCCATTGCACACTTTTTGGAGCTTAATCTAACATATTTGGAACTTGAACTTAGAACTCACTTTTGTAGCATTTTTCATTTTACTTCAAGTACAAAATGTTCTTGATTTAAGAACGTTGGTGCTCATTTCATTAAGATTGACAGTCGGTTTTCGACTAAAACGAATCATGTTTAAAACTTTAATTACTTAAATTGTGACCCACTTTCTTCATACTAACATGCAGTTTCGCCATAGAAAACCTTCACTGAGTAAACTTTTATCTTAAAACAACTGAAAAGAGCGACCATTAATAATGAATGATGCGATTTGTCTTGCCTTCAAATCGATTCCGTTTTATTATGCAATAAATTTAATCAAAATTTTATGCTGTCACTTTTGATGAGTTTTAACTAATTAAATTAATCAAATATTTATACCCTTGGCCCCTCCCGGCCCCCAGGCTATGTGGGGACCAATCAATTTAAAGTTTATTTGTTTCGCATGAAAAATTTATTTTCCGCTTCACGCAGTCATAAAACTTGCCACACAGCATAAAGAAATGTACTTATATTTATGTATATGTAACGCATACGCACCGTTGGCTCGGAGGGATTGAGCCATGCCACCCTTAGTCTTATGTGGCAGCACATGACGGCCTTTGAGTCAACTCCTCCCTGGGGCCGCTTTCATAACCCACAAATCTTGGGTATAACATTTAATTTTTTGATCCCACTTGATGCTCACGCGTAAAAGTTTGCGGATGAGTTGTCTGAGAGGCTGTTGCCATAGTTATGCTGGTGGGCTCTGCGCAAATCCAAGAAGGGGGCGATGGAGAATTTTTGGTCAGTATTTTAAAATTTGTTACTCATTCACTTATTCCACTTGCTTTCACTTTCCAAACTGCTTTTAAGGTTTTCCTTTATGCCTTATTAAGTACTTTTTTTCCCGTTCCCACTGTCTCCCTTTGGTGTTGATACATCAAGAGAAGACAGAAAAGACGACAACATAAAAAATTGTCACAAGTTACGTGGCTGGGTGACAAAATGTGGCAGGTTTTCCGCAGAATTGTGGGCTGCCTTGGCTTTCAAGTTGCCTTTACGCTACTTTACCAAACAACCGAACCGAGTTTGTGTTGTTGTTCTTGTTGTTGCTGCTGCTGGGAAAGCTCATTTAATTTTTTATGTGCCCAGCACCTGAAACAACGCACTGCCACGCGCCGGCATTAAAAATTTAAGTTTTATGTCAATGAATGCCACCTTTTTCTGGTTTCTTTTACATACACGTATATATTTTAAGGGTCTGTTCATTTGCCGTTGATATAATTTTTGTAGGCAAAAATTTGTAGTTTTTAGTGAAAGGTGCATTAAAAGATATACAAATAGTGCTCAGTACCACAAAACCCTCATAAACACTTTGTCAGCTCAGTTGGTGGCGAAGCTCTCATCCCTTTTGCACATAAACTGAGTTTATTTGCCACACGTGATATTTATCAACTTGAATATAAAAAGAGAAGTGTAAATATTAGCTCATATAAATACACTGGAAAAAACGAGGGCTGCCTGAGGTGGCTCTTCATATCTATATATATAATATATTCGTTCGCGGAAGCTCTTAAACTACAGTCTTTATTTTGTAGAAAAACTACTTAAAATATAAACTTCTCTAGGATGGCAAAGAAAATATACTTGAATTGAACAATGAAAAATTTGTCCTTACAATTCCCAAGTGGTTTTACAACTTTTCTTTAACAATTGAAGTCAAATATTCAAAAATAGCACAAGCAATTATTGTACATTTGACCTTTACACTTGGGTTCGAAACTAAACCTGATCCTGAACCAATTATTTTTCATGAGTAAATATCCAAAAACGAACCTCTGACTCCAGGTTACCTAACGGAAAACGGGGAATTGGTTAGCACGACTGACCCTTTCGTTTGTACCTCAATCATCATGCTAAAAGAGAGCGCCTAATTAAAATGCTTTCAATTTTTAGTGGTCTCTTAACGATTTCATGTTAACATATAATAAGATTTCGTTTTAGAAAGATTCCCTCTTCTACTTCGACTTCAGTTACATTAGTCTGTTTGGTAGACAGATTGAAAACAAAAATGCATTTAAGACTTAAAGAAATATTGAAAGAATTAAGATTATTATTCAAAACTGTGGGAGATATGACGTTTTTTCTAAATTGCGGGGGCGGGAGGGGGCGGGAGGGGGCGGGAGGGGGCGTGGCCAAAATTGAAAATTAACTTGATCTGCCTGCAGACATAAGAAGCATATGTCCCATACATGTCAAACCTCAATCTCTTACCATCTCTGAGATCTGTGCGTTCATACGGACAGACAGACGGACAGACGGACATGACGGACATGACTCGGCTGTTGATGCTGATCAAGAATATATATACTTTATGGGGTCGGAGATGCTTCCTTCTGGATGTTACATACTTTTGCACAAACTTATAATACTCTATGTACCTTCGGTACAGAGTATAAAAATATATATATGGACGCTTACTTCGATAATGTTACTTTAGGAATATATTTGTCCACAGAAAATCCATAGAAAGTATATTTGATAGATTAAAAGTTTGGGTAAACTTAACTAAATAATTTGATTTCAAATCTTGAATAGTAGATTGTTTGGATGCTTAAAACCTTAAAACGTCTGAACAATAAATACTTGATATTTAAGAATAAAATCAGAATTTTTTAGCTGATGTAGCTGTAGGGGCACATTTCGTTATAAAGCTTAATTCATTTATGGTTTAGCAAGTGGCGCAGTAGGCGGTTCTTCTTTTTAACAGCCTTGCATTACGCTTCCTTACTTCAGCACTATCTTAAGTCAATAAATACTACTTTTAAGTTAATTATGCAGAAATATTATCTATATTGTGTAAGATATTCATATTGCTTTCTTTTAAAGTCTTCACGTGAAATGGAATTGTGCCAGTGTATCAATTTACAGGTTCTTTTTCCATGTTCCAGCAAAAGTGACATATCACAGCTGTTCTGCAAGCGATATAATTCAAAGATTCTTTTGTTCAAACATCAAATTATTAAGTACTTAAAAAAAAAAATCAATTTTTAGGTTGACTAAAATCTTAAAGTACTATCCTCGCCAGGTGAAATCCATTGAGAGCTTTAAACGCAGCTTATACTAAATGTATTAGTTTGAGTTTTGACAGTGTTAAAGTAAATAAGCTATATGTTCTTTCTGATTTGTTTTGTGTTATCAGTTAATTTCCTATATTTTTGATTTATTTTCTTTTATGCTTGGTTGGTATTTATTGGATCTCTCTAAAGAAGACTAAAAATTATTTTTCAAATCTTATTCCTTTTGTATTGTATTCGTATATCTTGATTCTTTTCGTCAGTTTGATGTTTAGAATATGGCTATTTTAAAGGTCGCATGATGATCAGTGAAAACTTTAATAGTGATTTATACAAACTGAAGATCAATGGTCGTGTGTAGCAGAATAATTGAGCATAGAGTAGGTATCAGAAACAAATTATACCTCGAATGGTGTATTAAACTCTGTGTCGACATGGAAGTCGGATAAAAGTAGTCAAACTTTGCACATTAAAAAACCTCATTTTTAAATTAAGAGAACAAAATTAACCTAAATTTGCGAATCGGTATCGAAAAAAAACCCTATCGTTTGAGAGGAAGCGTACCATTTCCTCGAAACAAACCTATCGATACACAATTACATCTGTAGGTGGCAGTATCATTTGCTCCTTTATCATGTTACGTCAAATTGTCTATCATCATATGATATATTTGATCATATCACTGGAGTTCAGCAGAAAGATCAGTGAAAATTTATTGTTGAGTACTGCTGAACGCGGCCATTTACACATCGATAACATAGGTCGGCATCTACAGAATTGGCCTTCTACTTTACATATTCAAGGGTAAATTTTTCATCATGCTAAAAAAGAATCTAAGATCTAAGATGTAAAATGAAGGCGCCACATTATAAAAGAAAATTTTGGGTAAAATTCATTCCCGAAGTGGTTAAACATACCCGGAAAAATTTGTTCAATGAACTTTCAAATTGTGGATTGCCGCTTTAACAGAATTTCACAATGTGGTCTCGCGGCACAGGAACCAATCTGAGATACACATTTCAGAAAGGAATATGTTGTTTACTCGGAAATTTGAGCGCGTTTCAAAAATTAGCTTGGGACAGGATGGAATTTAATTGAACGTTCAGATCTATGTTATAACTTTTTCCTTGCTTTTTGGCATTTTAAATTTATTTTTTCCGAGTGTACAATGTACTTAAATAAATACTTTTTTTTTATTAGCTTGCCGCTCTATTTAAGGACCATCAAAGCAATGACTTTCCCCCCCCCAGAAATGTTTATGAACATTTTGTTTTGGCAACTACTCAAGAAAATGTACAACCTGCCTCCCACCACAGCATCTCAACATCGTAAATCTGCATGGCCAATTTTCAGTTGGTTTCCTTTTTACAGGAATCAACAGCATCTGCAATCTGAGTTCAATCAAATTTTTGTTTGATTATTTTGAAACTTTGACTGTGACATGAAGATGAAAATTGGCTGCAGATGAAAATACGCCAACAATTGTCTAATCTGCCAGACCATGACCACATGTTAGCCACACGAATTTGTGGTAAATCCATTTTCGAATCAAACACGAAAATGCCATTTAATAAATTGTTGTGGCGTTTCCTAAGAAAATGTGTGCCTACATATATAAAGTCATAAAACATCTGACAGATTAGCAGAAAACGGATAAACCGATGGAAGGGATGGGAAAGGAAAGTTGAAAATATAAGAGCATTTGGTGTACAGTTCAGTTTCAATTATAAAATGACAGCAAGTAATGATACTCAAAGATACTCAGGGTCTGATTTAATCAATTTCAATTAATTGTACATTTTAAAAGAAAACAAGCATTTTTCTGCTGTCTGCTCACCAAAATGACAGGTACAAATGAAACACAAATGTCTAACAAGATCAAAAGCTAACACAAAGCTACATGTATTTATGTGAGTATACAAAAAAAGCCTTATTAGTTGATGCCAAATGGCAGCTATGGGTGCCCCTAGGGCTAATGGTATGTCGTTCGCATGACATTCGGCCGATTATGTGCTATATTTAAACATAAGCCGGCGCCGCCCACGTTTCATTAACTGATACCAATGTGGGCGGCATCCCTGTGTGGTTTGGGCATCATGTGATTTCGCTTTGAGCGCTAATGTAAAATTTATTTTTAATTGGATTAAATGTCAAACATTTTGACTTTATGCCAACAATAATTCGTCCGGTTGAATTTTAATGTGAATTTCGGTAATGCAACTTTTGCATGCCGCAAATCCGCAGGTGCGACCAGCCCTCCTCCCTGCCACCTCCTACCGTTCATCGGGCTCATTTGTGTATGGGTAAAGTGTGCAAACGAGCTCGCACTGTGTGTTTGTGTGGGTCAAGCTAAAAATCAATATTGTATACATATAAATATCACTTTGACATTTCTGTGTGGTGGGTAATGGGGCAGGACGAGCCACACCCCTTTTGCCTCTGCTAAACATTATTAGGTCAGGGAGCTTTGCTTTAAAATCAAATTCGAATACTGTAAATTACTCCAACGACCAAAATAATCGATGAGGCGTATGTACAAAAAAGGTTGCCCCAACAATTTCGAAAGATAAACAAAACAACTGACAAAGGACACAGCTCGTGGCTGGGGGGTTTCTGGTTTAACAATAATAAAGTGCGGCTGCAGCTTTAATAACTTGCACCGCAGCAAAAGTTGGGGATGAAGACAAAAGGCGGCGGGGGGGAGGTAAACACCCAGAGTAAAAGTTCGCTTGGGAATGGAGCTGCATTCTAATATCGGGCAACCGCAGACAGAACTACTAGAAAACTTTCCCCAGGGGGAGTGGCGGGGAGTTCTCGGCGCACAAAGACGAATTACATTTGTCGCGCAATGTTTGCACATATTTAAGCAACTTAAAAATTAGCCAACTTTTGCTGGGAAAATGCAGCGGAAAAATGCTTGCAGCTGCATTACGTTGACTCTTGCATTTGTTCGGTGAGTGAGTGAGTGAGTCAGTCAGTCAGTCAGTCGGTCTGTTGGTTGCTAATGCCAACATCAATCCGGCAACCCAATTTGAGTTGCCCGCGCGCCTTACAATGCAAAATGGCGCGGCGGGTTGCAAAAACTTTTTTCCTGCATAATCGCAGGCGCAGCACTTCGCTAGGCAAAACAAACTTCGCCTCGAAACTGGCTGGAAGGAAGGGACGCAAGGGTGGCAGGGCGCACACAAACTTTGCTGGCACTGCGCATAATGAAGCGTCAGGGCAGAGGCAGCAACAGACAAATTCATCTCCAAATGTGGACCAAAATGACAAAAAAAAAAAAATGGGAAAGAAAAGAAAAACGGCAACAGCAGGAGGACAACGACAGCCCAAAGTTTCGGCCTGGCAAATGCGAAAAGAATGGGCGGCGAGGCGGTGACGATGACAACGTCCTCCTCGTAGACGTCGTCACAGTTTACTTGGCATTTACATTTCCGTTGTCCCTGCTAGTTTTTTTTTATTTTTGGTTTTTTGTATGATTATTCCGGCTTCATTTTTCATTAAAAGCAAAGCCGCGCCAAATGTTGCCAAAAGCTTTAAGAGAGCCGCAAGACGAACTGCCGGCTGACACTGTCTCTGCCTCTGCTCCTCCTGCCGCCTCGTTTGATTTATGCGCATTTCATGAGCACTTCGACGGCTCAGGGCCAAAGAACATGTCCTTGAGCATATTCTCATAAGCTGTTGCTCAGTAGTCGGAGGGGTAGACAAGACTCGGCGTGTTACATGACTGGCAGGTATAGCCAGGCGTTTTGACTTTAACTATGTTGCTTGTTCCAGGATCAGGGCGGCAAAGCTGCTTAAAATTGAAAGAGCTCCAGCGCAGATTCTTAGGGTCGGTGAACTGAAACAAAACCAACATAATCAACATTATTCTTCTGTATAAATTGCTATGAAATCAAATTTCATACTTTCAAAACCAACAGATGGCATCTCAGCAGGAGTCTTTGAAACAGAGGGCCATAAGATTGATTCTCATTTCATTTTTGGAGTTCATTATTTAAGATTGATTTTTATATAATTGTGAATCTCAAAACGAAAAGTTCAACTTAAGCTGCATATTCACTTGTTTCATATGTTATAAAAGTTGCTCAATTCAGATATCAGACAAGTGTAATATACTACGTTTATAAATATCATGCTTAATGCCCTTGGAAGTATGCTATGTTATATGAAAATCATAATATAGGTCAAGTATATATTTCAGATTTGTCTTAACTCAAAATATTTTGGAATACCCTACAATCAGAGTGGATAAAGCATTGTCGAATATCTATGACAAACTTTCATTGGCTTCATTTTAATACATAATGGCTTAAGGAAATAAAGTTAGCATACTTTAAAGGGCATTAATCAAGAATCATTTGGTGCTTAGTAATAGTCATTCTGAGAAGCACAAAATGTAATGTGAAGATGCATGAGAGTTGGGCCAACTGAGATCTTTGATGAGTTTTTTTGAAAGCCTACTCGGAATAAGCTGAGGTATTTTTCTCCCATCTCATATGAGATTTCTACAAATGAAAATACAGCTTTACAGATGGCATAATTTTGATAATAGTTTGGTCTTTGTTGTTATCTTTTCATTAGTTTAGTTTAGTTTATGAAACTTACTACCTTACCTTATATTAATGCCCTAGTCACTAAAAAAGAGAATCATTGGTAAAAGTATTAACCTACCTCAGCCTTTAGTTCATTTAATACACAATGAGACAAGAAGTAAAGCTAATTAATTAAGTCATCAATCACAAAAGGTGTGACAATAGAGCTTTTAATTTATTACACAACACAAATCGGGGTGTCACAGAAATTTTTTTTAGAGATTTTCTTATAAACGGTTTCATTTTAAGAGATTTCAAAATGACTGCTCAAGGTCAAGTAGATTTTTGCACACGGCTTTCCTTTCTTTGAAGCTAGTAACTTTGCATAAAAAGTTTTAGTTGTTTAGGTAATTTTTTGAAAGAAAATGAAAGTTATAACTTGGAGGTGCAACAATGGTATAAATTAAATTGAGTTGAATAAAATAAAATTAGATTTTATATCTTTTAAATGCGTTGCGTTCCGGCTGCTCCTTATACTATGCGGTAAATCAATCCGATAACGAACTGTCCGAATCAATTATGGATTTTCATTATTCGCAAGTTGTAATAATTAATAATAATCAATATTTTGTGTGGCATTATTACTGCCGGCTTACTAGCTCCACCAAACATTTTGTCATCTTTGGCTGCTCTTCATATCAAATTCGTCAATTCGGTTTGTTGAGCAATAAATGAGCTTCGTCGATAAAAAAGTGGATTTATATTTAACTTTTCTTAGACCCATGCAGCCCAAAAATAAGGATTCTGGTGAAATGGCAAACCTTACTGAGCATTTTAGACGCTGAAATATGATATAACTCGTGCGTGAGGAGTCGCTGAGACAACCAAAGAGCATAAATATCATCCTTTATTAATGTTTAACAACAAAATTTCAACAACGCTGCCATTTATTGATAAATTGTCAAAATACATGGCACACTACATGGTGTATATGCGGGCGGTGTGTTCAAAGAGAGCTTAATGCAACAAGCTTCCATTTCCCATTAAATAATAAATCGAAATACAATTTCTTAGTTATGCCCCATTTATTCTAGAATTGAGGTCTCTAAATTAAACTAAAGAAGAGGAATTAATCAAATATCAAGATGGTTTAAGTGTAGGTCAGAAAACTACAAGCACTCGCTATCAAATGTGTTAGAAGCTGTTGGGAATTTGATGAACGGATTCGTATAAAAACAGTTCGCACTTTTTCGCTAAACACTTTTTGCAGTTTGCATTGTAAGTTTTTAGTACTGAATCCAAGAATTGTTATACCCGAACTAAGACACGCTTTTCTAAAGCTTTTAGGCTTATTGCAAGTACAATATATATTGAATTTTATTTTCTTTATTTAATTTTCGTTAGTTCTTCGAATTAAGCATGTTTCGTACTTAGTTTAAGTACTGTAAGTAACAAAAACAATCCAAAAATATTAAGTATGAAACGGCATGAGCTCAATCTAGATTGAAATACAACAGTCCTGACCGAAGTCGCTCGGCAACTCACTCCGCATGATTGCCGAAGCTATGTATCAGTGAGTGTCAGAGAGAGACAGTCACTTAATTTACTTATTTACAGGGTACTCTCACGCTTATACCAAAAAAAAAAATAGACAGCCTCGATTGTTTTTGTTTTGTATTTGCTATTTGATTTCTGTTGTTAGGCCGATTTTCCACCAAATGCTCTTTATGTTTTATGCCCAGATTTCCCGCTTTTCGTTATAGATTTGTTTTTATATCAAATGAATTTTTAATTTGATTTGGTTTTATAATGCAATGCGATATTTGTGGGCCACACATCAATTCGTACATATGCGAACGAAACGAGCCTAACCTATGTATGACCTCAGCTGTGGCATATGCCAACCAGCAGCTGTCAACGCCCCCCACTCGGCCTTTTATGAGTTTCATATGCGCCCACGCATTAACCTTTTGTGTGCGGCTTCTCCTTGTTTATTTATTCGGAAAGAATTCACTAACGTTGGTTCATTGTCATCATCGGAAGAAGGACCTAATGGAGCGGCGTGCTCATCACAAATTACTGTTTAATGTTTATGGACATTTTGCATAATGATTTGTCATTTCTGGCGCAAAGTGTTAACAGGCGAACAATGAACAATGCGACTCGTACCTCGCCTAGAGAAATCAATAAAAGTCCTTTGAATTCGGGCACAAGAATCATTTGCCTGAGCAGAAAATTGAGGTTGCGCTGCCATTTGCAGGCAGCAAACGATGTCATTGATTGAGAACTGTTTTCTTTTTGCTTCCTTTGATGCGAAATGAAAATGATGTGCTCGACAGCCAAAGTTGTGCAAAATGTGGAACAAAAGCCGAATGAACACGACTTTGAGTACATGTGGGGCGGAGTGTCGGCGGCATTTATGGGATTTAATCAATCTTGAAGGAAGTGGGCCGAAAGTGAGAATCAATAACAGACATCAACTTGAAAAATTCCAAACAAAACCACTTAAAAATCAGCTTTTTCAATTGGTTTAGCAACACGTTTGAGGTAATTTATGGGTAAACGATTTGGAAAATCAAGCTGTAATTAAACAAGGGGCATTGAAATGTGTTTTGTAAATGCTTTTAACGCAAATCAGAGACAGCAAGCTCTTCAAATTTCAAACAGTTCTTGACTCCTTGAACTATCCATACGGCTCGCATGTCATCTTATTTCATTCCAGGAATCACTAATTCCACTTTCATTCATTCATTTTATGAATCATTCTCGGAAAGGTCAAAAGAATGAAAAAGACGAGTGACTTCGACGCAAACAATAGAAATAATTATAATTGGACTTTAACAGAAATATGTCACAGTATATAACCGTTTCGTTATGCCATAGTTTCTAGATCTGACAAGGATGTGTAATGGTCATACAAGAGAATGGCAAATATAAAATTCAATGTGAACCTTCGATTTTACATGCAAACTTGGCTCACCCACAGCACACAAATGTAGAATCGTAGGTCCGCAACGCAAATCTGGTCACTGACTTTTATTTGTTGTACTTTTGCTTGTAATATATTTCCTTTGAGAAAGTAAGAAAATTATTTTTTATACCATTTACCAAAGGTACATAGAGTATAATAAGTTTGTGCAAAAGTATGTAACATCCAGAAGATAGCATCTCCGACCCCATAAAGTATATATATTCTTGATCAGCATCAACAGCCGAGTCGATATAGCCATCCGTCTGTCCGTCCGTCCGTCTGTCTGTCCGTATGAACGCACAGATCTCAGAGATGGTAAGCGGTAGAGGTTTAACATGTATGGGACATATGCTTCTTATGTTTGCAGGCAGATCAGGTTTATTTTCAATTTTGGCCACGCCCCCTGCCACCCCCGCAATTTAGAAAAAACGTCATATCTCATACAGTTTTAAAGATAGGTGGATTGTTCCTTCTAGATATATTTAGTAATAAGGATAACTTATTGATCAGCCAAAGGAATGGTGAAGATTGGACGAACGGTTTTCGAGTTATGATCAAAAGACTGTTCGCTGCAGCAGCGCAGAAGCAGCGCTGCTTTCAGCTACTACTGCAGCATCAAAATTTATGCTGAGCGTATAATTTCGTTGGTACAGAGTATGCTATAGTCGGGCTTGACCGACTTTCTTTCTTGTTTATACTCTGTTCCAAATGTTTGCATGTAACACCTAAACTCTAGCCCCAAAAGATTGATTTGATCTCGAACTTCGGATTGAAATTTCGATTTCAAGTCGAACTAGATAGAGCTTAATACTAACAGACACATCCGCAAAAGTTTCTATCACCTAAGCATTTAGTGTTTTGTGTTGATTTTTGCACTTTTAATGCCTCGGAATTCCCAAACAGTCAGAGCAATGCTATCATGAGGAGGTAGCCAAAGTCTTTTAAAAAAGGGACCGAGAAATTTTAACAACTAATTGCTGATATGCACTTGTGGAAAGCTTTTTTGTTGGTGTTTGTGAACAAATGACCTAGAGATTAGCCAGAGATTGAAACCACTCGAAAATAAGTATTGGTTCGTGTCGGTGGTTCACAGATTCTGAACCACCGGTTCGGTTCATTACATGGTTTTTGATGTAAACTAAGACGCGGTTTCGGTGCGGTTCACAAAATGACATCATGAGATATTATGATTTATGAAAATCCATTTGAATATCCTTTAAACCCGTAGAATAATGTCTCAAATATATTGTGTTTATAAATTCCTAGAGGCATGCCCTTCGAAAGCAGAGAATTTCGGCTTGAGGAGAACACGTACCAGAATCTAACACAGTCGATTTAGTATCTTATATGAGAAAAAACTCTTCTGGTTAAGATTGAAGTAATGTAAAGAAGTACCACAGAAAATTGAAACTATTGTTCACATGAGTAAAAAACAAATTGATGACAGGTATATTAAGAGATCGGTGAGCAATTGCAGAAGATTTACAGGATTACACATTGTTAAATGGTTATAAAAGGTTATATCGATCAGGCATCGCTAAGGATGTAGAGGGTTGAACGAAATGTCGTATAAAAACTATTTTAGGCATACGATTCAAATTTCCAAATAAATAAGTATCATTGGCTAGAGAAAAGCGATTCAAGCCTTAATACTCGTCAGAGTACTGAACGAAAACGGAACCGTTTAAATTTGTGGTTTTCGGTTCAGTTCATTCCAATCAAGCTACCACCAAGGTCTCACGAGTTAAAGTTGGGATCAAGACAAAAATTTAGAGATTGTCTATTGACTATTTGACCCAGCCTCATAAGGGACAATATTGAGCTCCTCTCGAATCTCTTAGCTTGTGTGCTTCTAATTTTAGCTCAAGGGAAAAGAACATTAGATTAAGGACGAATCTGAACGGTGGAGTTTGAGATGCTTTTTCAGGGCTAGTTACTTCACAGCTGTCGCCAACAACTCGTGAAGGTGAACGGGCGGATCATGTGTATAGTCCACGATCTCTGGCATAGCAGGCAAACACACTAACCGCTGCACCACATCCAGCTCGTACTTAGAGAAAATCCAGGAAAGACCGGTTTCTGACACCGTTTGGGACTGATTTAAATACGGATGTCCCGGAATTTTATTGTGTAAGAAGAATTAGCAGCAGAGTCCAAATTGTTTTGACTAAAATAACTGGATTGTCTCAGAGATGCACTAGCAGGTGCAGTGAATAGTATTCACACCGGACGCTGAGTACAATTGGCACTATATTTGACAGTAGAATCCCCCAATCTGGGTCTTGGTACAAATTTCCCCGAACTGATATCGGTAAGCGATCGTCTCAGATCTACTTGGGAGTTGTCAGAGTAGTCCGAAAATCACCTTAATTGGTTCGAAAGGAAAGCTGTTGGTATGCCCATGAGATAGCTCTGATTGGCTGACTACAAAGAAGACTGCAAGGCCGGTCCAGAACGAGCTGCACGAACTAAGTTGTAAACTCTTACAGCCGAATTCTAAAACGATCTTAAGTCATTATCCTTAAGAATCGAATTCTTTTTCTCAAAAGTTGATGATCATGATCCTAATCTAGTGGTGTTAATGAGCAGGATCTTGAAAAGACACTTTTACTGAATATATTTTTGTGTTTTCCTATCTTGTACGACTTCTATTGCAAAGGACTGAAATACACTCACAAAAGTTGGATTATCAAATGACAAAACAAGGCTCACGAAGAAGTTTTCCCCTGAATGACACAAAGAGACAAGAGACAAAGAGAAACAGTACCCATATCCAACTCTGATCCAAGCAGTTCAAGTGGTTTCTTAAGATATATCTCAATTTTTTTGTATTTTTAGATACATATCAAAATATTATCGCAATTGAATTCACGTTTCGAGACAATTTCACTCAATTAAGAACTATGTATGCTGCTTTCAGCCCGGTAAAAGTTTCTGCCGCTCAACCAAAAATAATTTACCGCATTTATCTATATATGGATTTCCATAAATTAAACAACTTTCTCGCAAAAACTATAAGCACTTAAACTTTATCACATAAAAGCCATTTATTTTCGTTTTGCAGACTCTGAGCAACTTGAAGCTGAATTTAATGAGGACGGTGCAGTGACAACACATGAGGCCGGAGTCTGGAGGCGGCTGCCTATCGAATTGAGCCAACTAACTACAGTCGGATAAATGGCAACAGGCCCAAAACTTTATGCGAAAAGTTGCAGAAAGTAATAAGCAAACAAAACAAAAACAAAAACGCAAAGCAAGGAGCCCCGGAACAATGCCGGGGGCCTGAATAACAACTGAAACTGAACTGAAACAACTGAACCAACCGGAGCAGCAGTCATAAACAAAAGGCATCAAAAGACTAAGCCGAGAAACTATCAGCAAGCGGAAAAGGAAAAACGCTTAAATCAGCAAAAAGAAAACACACAGCTTACAGCGGATCAAGGAGCTGGGCGAGGGAGCTGGGCGTTGTTGTTGCACCAAAGAAGGACTCGCATATTATGCTGTAAACATGAAATATACCAACGATATACACATTATTGTGCTCATTTGCTCGCTGCTGCAAGGTGAGTGCGACAAAACATATACCCTGCCAAGGGGTTGGGGTTGGGTAGGGGTGTGTGGGCGTGGGAGGGGGTGGCCTGCCAATTTCCAGTTGAATGCGCGTTTCGACACCTTCCAAGTCAATAAAAAGCAAATTGTAACAGCTCAACAAAGTCACTTGTGGCGTTTTAACACCCCAACGCACCTAGCACGATGGCATATGTAACTTTTTGTGCGTGCCGGCAATCGAGAAGTGAGAAGTGAGAAAAAGTGAACCACAGCCACACAGCCCGCCCGCTCGTTTCACTTATTTCCAGTTATTTTTCTTGTGCGCCCCCCATATGCGGCGCGCATACAAATGAGCCGGGGTGCTCGGCCTTTGGTTTGGCAATTCTCGGTTTATTTTAAATGAAACATGATAATTTTTTCTAATAGAATCTCTCTGCTTTCAATATAAATGCCGCAGAGCTGGCTGTCGGCTTGTGTCCGTGACAATGCCCGCCACTGAAAGGAATCCCCACCGTTCATATGTGTACACAAGACATGCACCTGGGAGTGGGCGGCTTGGCCTGGCAAGCTGGCAGCTGCATAAATTCCATTTCGGTGGGCAAATATGTATGTAATCACACCTAAAGTGCAGCAAATGCCGAGCGCTCGGCCACATCAATTGCAGGCGTGCAAAAGTTCGCGCTGTGCAACAAAAACAAAAGCGAGAAGAACTGAAAATAAAATTGAAAAAAACAAAAAAAAAAACCATCGAATGCTGCCTCTGCAAATTGTTTGTGGAACGTGTGCCACACTCTGGTTCAGTACGCAGTTCAATTTGTTTGATTTCCTTGAAGTAGCTACAAATCGCTCCTTGCCGGGGAATTGAGTTGGCCACGCTACGTATCATTGAGATGTTGTGTAGGTGGGCAATACTTTTCGGGAAAATTCTTAATGTGTCATTTCAGTTCAGCCAATAGGCTAAAGCTAAGAAAAGGGATAGTTCAGTGTTTCCATTATATTTGAAGAAAACCATTTGTATACAAACAACATAAAAAGGTCATAAAAAGGAGAATACCTGGCCTTTGATTGGTTTGGCTTAGTTTTATGTAGTTTCCGGTGCGGACGGGCCATAACAATTTGTTTTTCTTTTTTTTTTTTTTTGTGCAAACCATGCGGTTCGGTGATTTACTGTCAATTCCAGAGGATTATTTTTATTTACATTTAAATTTAGCTAGTTTTGACTTGTAGTTAATTAAAAATTTAAAAAAATGTTGTGGAAACACTAGAACCAGAAATGGCTAGTTAATAGGGTTGTCAGATATTAAAAAAATAGAGAAAAGTTAGCTTCGGCTCGGCCGCTGTTTGTATATCGCTGCAGCACGTTGTTCTAACTAATTAGAAGGACATTTCCACTAAAACCAAACAAGTTTTTCTTACCAAGACTTTTTTTCTGACTCTACTTTTCTATGACAGCTATACTAAGTATGTAGAAGTCCGATTTCGACCAACCCTAGTGGAATCAAGGGAAAGCATAGCAAAATAAGAAATACATAGTTTGGAGGCGTTTTCTTTCAAAACAAAAAAGTTTTTCTCACTAAAACTAGTTTCTCGACCGATCATTCCTATGGCAGCTATAACCAATAGTCATCCGATTTTGACAAAACTTTGAAGAATTGTGTGAAAACTTAATAAAAAAATATATGACAATTTTAAAGAGGTTTTCATTGAAAACAAAAAAATTTTTTACTAAGACTAGTTTTTATACTCTGTACCAAAGGTACATAGAGTATAATAAGTTTGTGCAAAAGTATGTAACATCCAGAAAGTATATATATTCTTGATCAGCATCAACAGCCGAGTCGATATAGCCATGTCCGTCTGTCCGATCGTCCGTTTGTCCGTCCGTATGAACGCACAGATCTCAGAGATGGTAAGAGATAGAGGTTTGACATGTATGGGACATATGCTTCTTATGTCTGCAGGCAGATCAAGTTTATTTTCAATTTTGGCCACGCCCCCTGCCGCCACCGCAATTTGGAAAAAACGTCATATCTCCTACAGTTTTAAAGATAGGTGGGTTGTTCCTTATAGATATATTTAGTAATAAGGATAACTTATCGATCAGCCAAAGGAATGGTGAAGATTGGATGGCATCAAATTTTATGCTGAGCGTATAATTTCGTTGGTACAGAGTATGCTATAGTCGGGCTTGACCGACTTTCTTTCTTGTCTAACCTTTCTTTTGTATGGCAACTATACTATATAGTAGTCCAATTTTCATTTAACTTGGCAGAATAATTTTAAAAAAAAACATAGAAAACCTATGAATACGTTTCCATTCAAATGAGAAAAGTTTTCTCACTAAAACTAGTTTTCCGACCGATGGTTTCTACTAGAGCCTTAAGAAATCGTCATGCGATCCGGTCGATTCCGACTTACTAGAGACATAGTAGCATGCAGCAAAAAGAAGACTCTATGCTGAAATTCAGCTCGGTAGCTTCAGTTTGCGTAGAAACAGACAGAATGATCAAGAATATATATATATCGGAAATGAATATTTCTAATATACAAATAATATAAAAATCTATCTATAAAAATAAAGAAAACTACCCTCAAAATGGCTACAGACCGCTGGATATCAATTCACACTTGTCAAATCTCTTGGCTTACTTGGCCCACTCTTAATTTCAAAAGAACTTTACTACTACTGCGTCTAGGCAGGTGAAAAGTCTCCCTACTCGTAGAAACTCTCACAGGATACTTCTATATAGGAAGGCGCAGTGACTACCGGAGTAGCTGTTGCTCAGTTGATAAAGAAGAATGCATCCAGCATCTCCTAAGTCACTGTCCAGCGCTCAGTAGGACACGATTCACAATCCTAGGTCATCATTTTCTACCGGACATTTCAGCAGCCTCTGGCTGGGTGGACTCTTTCTTTACTGTCTAAAAGTAAAAAGGATACGATGGTATCCCATTGAACCTATTTGTGGTCTAAAAAAAGGAGCTTCAACGCTTCTATCATCTCTACTCAACCTAACCTATCCTAGTATGAATCAAGCAAAAGTTGAAAAATGTGTTAAGTAGTAGAGTACTTATCAAACGGCACTGATCAAAAAAGTAAACAATCGTTTCTGTTATTTACAAACCTGCACATTTCCTTGCAGACTTGAAGAGAAGTTACGCTTTGAAAAGTTTTTTCCATTCATAGTTAATGTACGATCTCAAAGTAAGTTCGAATCCGTTAGTGTGGAATATATCTCGATTGGAGAAGTTTACTTCTTTGGCAGGGCCTGGCAGTTAAAAACTAAATTTTTGAGGTAGAATTATGGCAGAGGCCCCCCTTGTTAGCATGTTTGGAAATAGTTGAGATGATCTGATATCTGCTGATTTGAAGAACTTTCGGCACATTTTTTTCACCAACTTGAGATATTATTCTATTCTTATTTTGAGATGAAGAAATCCGAGTTTCTGAACACAAATTTTCTCCCTGTTTATATAAAATGCAGTTGTATAACCAAAAAATGTGTAGAAACTTAATAATGAATTTTAATTGATCCTGATCCAGATCCTGATACAGTAAAGTAGCCCAATGCATGGGAATTATGAATTAGAGAGTACCTTTTGAGGTGTAGCTCAACTATAAATATTGTAGTGCATACCGTAAAATGTTTCTAGTCTTAGAAATCAATCTTATTCCAATATAAAGAATTTAGACTTTAATTAGCTACTTTCTAAACATTGAAGAGAAACTTATGTTGAGCTGTGAGGTCCGTGGTCATAAAACCCCTCTTTTTATAGCAGCTAATCTTCCAGATAGCTGCTATGTAGCAGATAAACTCACAGTTCATTCTGTTATTTGTGCGTTTATGTGACAGATAGCTCCATGTAGAAGATGAAAAATCGGCCCTAAATACTGTCAATTTGAATGAAACTTGTTTGGTGGTGGGAAGATGAATTGCGTCCTCAGTTCAATAGACTTTAAAACATGACTAAACAAAATTTGCAAAACAATATGTAAAAACGTGCCAATGTTCCCACACGAATCTACTCAGACGATCGTTTGATACTGATCAAAAAAGGGCAAAAGTTCTAGGAGCTGCATCATCATTTTGATGCAATCAAACGCAGAGCTATTAGACGTCCAGTTTTTCGTTAGCCAATTGTGCGTTATTAACATTCTATCAGTTCTATTTTTCAATTATAGCCCCCAACCCCCCACCCCGCTCCATGCACTCCGCATGCAACAAGCTGACCATCACCTGCGGTTATTTTGCTTTTAATTTGCTCTCCTTTTTGCTTGTTTCTCGGTCGTCAGTTGTCGTTTGCTGGTTTCCATTTTATTCATAAATGTTTTGTTGCCAGTCTCGCACAACACACACACACACACACCCACACACGCACAGACCCAAGCACACATACTCACACGCGGACGCTGTGTCAGAGTAGTTTAGGATTTGCGCCAGATTTGTGTCAACTTGAATACATCAGAAGCGCTTGAACAGATTTGCATGTTCTTGTTGTTTGTGATGCCTGCCAACAACAGCAACTGGAGGGGAAAAGTGCACACGCAATCGCGTCGCGGCTGCAGGGCGTATGAGTGTTCGCTCTCACCCAACGCCTGTGTGGGGGTGCGTGTGTGTGTGTGTGTGCCTTTGGAAACTGTTGCATACTTTTTTGCTGGCTCTGTTTGTTGAAGGACTGTTGTTATGGCTGCGGCGTTTGCAAGGATACCCTTTGTTGCTGCACAAACTAAGCTCAAAACTATCCCAAAGGCTTTTTCATTACAGCTTTTTTTCTCCCGCTCTCTTTTAACTTGGTTTGTGTGTTGGTTGCGTTTTTTTTTCTTCCCTTTCATATTATTGTGGTAGCATTTAGCACAAGGCTAAACGAACTTTGCTGCGGCTCAACTTAAATAATTGTTTTTTAACTGCCATTAAATAACGCTTTAAAATTGCCAATGCCTCCATAAATATTCATCAGGCCAGAGCACGCATTTTTAATGAAGTCTAGACACCGCAAATGCGATACGACAACAGACCCAACTGGGAAACAATGGCTGGGTCCTTAATGAGCTGCTGCTTCAACTGTCCCAACATTTGACTATCATTGGCTGTTGTTGGAAATATCTTCTTCTTTTTGACAGTTTTTTGTTCGACAACTTTTTGGCCTTCTCGGCACAGGTTGGGCTGCAATTTTCACGCTAAATGATTTGCCCAGATAGCAAAAGTTTTTGGAGAGTTTGGACCAGGCTGAGTGGGCCGCATAATTGCTGTGAAGGCGCCAACTCATTAGTGGTGGAAAATCAGAACCCGCCCAATTGTTGGGCCTGGCCTTATCTTCTAATGGCGGCCTTCATTACGCGCCCTTCTTTCTCGCGCTCGTTTTGTTTGCCAATTTGATCGAATTATGCTAAGCACTCCCCCGAAGTGTACAGGTCCTTTTCAGGAACTTCACCTGCTTAAATATGCATTAACGAGCATAATTATCAGGCATACTAAATGATATTTCGTCTCAGCTTATGCATATTCAATTTACTTCAAGTGCCCCACGCAACAGATAATTTGCATAATTTTGAAAGTGAAATGGTTTTTTTTCTCTCTGCTTTTGAGCCGACCATGGGGGGGGGGCGACGTTTCGGATGGGGCTGTGACAAAGAACACGAAGGAGCACAATGAGTTCAGACTGAGTAACAAACATATGTACAAGCATTGTGCTATCAAACCCATTGGTTGGTGGTATGCCTCACGGTACAGTGGGTAATGAAAAGGAATGCGAAAGCTAAACATATGTTTTTACATCTCATTGGAAAGCTAGTTTTTTGTTATCTACAATCCAAATCAGAGTTATATCGAATTATTGTTTCTGTGCTGCTTTTGCTTATTGCATTCTGAGCGCTGAGGTGAGCTTTGTACTGCGATTTCCCATACAGTTTTTTTAGGTCGCACTGCCACGCGTGCCGTTGATAGTCGTCTGCGTTGAGATGTTGACTACGTATGCGCCGTGACCAGGGTCGTCAGTTTGCGTCCGGATTAACTATTAAAGAAATTCCGTGGAAACAGAAAGTACATACCACAATTTTGTTCCATTAAATATTCTGCTGACCTGCAGAAGAGTACAAGCCTAACCATGACGAAGGAGGCACACAGACGACGCGCCTCAAGGTGAAGTACTGTTACCCCTTCTATGGAACCTTGTGGTTAACAAAATACTAACGAAATTCCGCAGGAAAGCACCCAAGATAAACGCATATCATAATTATCGTGGGACAATGTCTATCGGCTCTCAGCTCAATCATGAACTTTACACTTAAAGAGATACTAAATCGGGCCACAGAAGCCGGACTTAGTATAAATGCGGAGAAGACGGATCTCATTCTGTTTACCAAGAGACACAAGGTGCCGCAATAGACTCCACCAAAGATAAGCGAAATATCACTGGCGCCAAAAAATAACGTTAAATACCTTGGAATAGTAATTGACAGTAAGCTGTCATGGAAGCCGAATGTGGTAGAAAGTGTGAAAAAGGCGTCCAATGGACCATATGCATACCAGAAGATGCTGAGTAGCAATTGCGACCAATCACACCGCCTGATGCATTGGCTCTTCATTTCAGTAATACGACCTATACTACTACACTGCATAATGATATGGTGGCGATAGAGCTAGGCATAACGACACAAGACAACTGCAAGTAATGCATGGAACCTGAAGTCGCAGAAACTCTAGAATTTCATGCTTGGATCAAGTATATTCGAAGTCAGAAGTTCGTTATGAATGGAAATTCTTGATACAAGAACGGAATTCTTAATCCAATTGCTTAAATACTTGATCCAAGCACGAATCATTCTCAAATAAAGCAGAATAGTTCTTGAATCAAAAGCATACATCATAGTGGTAAACCGATACTGTTTATTCTATTGTCAAGAGCTCATCAGATTCAAGAGTAAGATCGTTGACTCTTAAATCAAAAGCTTCACAGATTCCAATCATACAACAAGTTAAAATTTAAATGTATTTCTTGGAAAACTAAGTGTTAAACCATGTGGCTAGTTTTAGGTGCTTTGTATCGACACCTCAAAGCAGCATCAGTCTTTGCCTCTGAATTGGCAGTCGCGCAGCCGTCTCTGCATACCAGCAATGCCATAACTGCTTGAGAATTCCAAAGCAACATGAGTGCAAAATTCGATGGCGCTCTCCGCTCGATAGCGTATTCAGACAGCCCCTCTCCCAAACTGAGAGAGCGAGTTCAACGCTGTGTTCTTTCAAATGCGCTTGCTTTCCTCTCTGTTTCTTTACCTCAGTCGTCCTTTTGCCTTAAAATAAACTATACTGAGAACGAACTTAGATCGATGTCAATAGCGAAATTCTTTAAAATTTAAGAACGAATAAATATGTTATAAGAGTCTTATGGAGCAATCAGCTGATTAATACTAATGCTTCAATCCTTTCCCTCTCTCCATGGAGAGCCATTCTGGTATTCTTGCTGCCAATCTTCTTGTTTCCTGTTTTCACAGTTTTCGTAAGAACAAAAAACTTTTGCTCATTTCACTTATTTTCATACATAAACAAGGAATACAACAACAATGCATTTGCTTTTTTCGGCAAAGCTCGCTCCACCCTTTTTACCCCAGGTTATTTTTAATCAGCTTTTCTGCTACTTTTTGCCCATTGTAGAGCCTTGGGTCGCCGCCTGCTCCTGTTGCTGGGTGGTCTTTGTGCTGTCTTGTCGTTTCGTTTTGTTGTTGAGCTCTTTAGGAATATTTTTTTGTTGGTTTTGTGCTGATAGGTCTTTGCTGTTTTTAATTAACATTAAGACACTTTGTAATGTAGCCGAAATGACATGTGTTTACTTTGGCTGGAGGACGCATCTGTAGCTTTTGTATTTCCTCACTGGGAAGCTATTTAATTTGATTAAAATTAGTAAGTTGGCGTTGCCAAACCAGATTCATCAAAGTCAAAATGGGACAATTTAATTACCTGTGCGTGAGTGTGTGCGTGTGTGTGTGTGTGTGTGTGTAGCTAATTTAGGGATTTTTGCATATATTTCGACAAACTCTTGACAATTTCCATTCACCATTTCAATCAGTTGGCCTCCCACTGGGACTCTGGCATTCCGGCAGCTGCTCGAAATTGCAATGCAAAAGTTTTCTACTCAAATATCCCAGATCAGAGACTGTCAATCTGTCCTAATTCAATTCAACTTGTCGATGCTTCTTTAAGCCAAGTGCCGAACTTTTCAAGCTCCCGGCCAATTAAACGGGCAGCTCCAAATGGTCAGCCCATTTCAGTTGGCTCTTAAAATATTTATGCCCGGGGCGGGGGAATTCTAATTTAACGCTGAATGCACAGGCGCCAGTCCTCGCATAAACCACTAAACGACGTATTTATTTAAGCTCAGCGACCAACAATGACAGGGATGCTCGCGCGCCAATATCCTGTTGCCCGGCCGGCCTCGTAATTTGTGGCTGTGGCCGAGTCGTAATTTTACAAAGGATTAAGCCCGATTACGCACTCATTTATTAATATTTACGATCCGGCGCGGACAGCGGGACACCGGATGGCCGGCACACGGAGTCCATATTTCAAATGGTCAGCGCGAGCTGTTGGTCCTTTCAATTAAAATCATAATTGTAGGTGCCAGACAGGACGCGTGTCCTGTCCCACTGGCCCGGGGACAAATCAATTATGCAAATGCGGTGCGTGGCTCAAGCCAAAGCAAAGCGGACAATTTGCTACAAATAAAACAAAGATGCATTTTAATTTTCCTTCTCTTGTAATCCTTGACGTTAGCGATGCCTGGCAGCTCTTTGGCGCCCCCTCCGCGCCACGCGTTATGCAAATAAGTGTGGCACATCTTTGGGCGCTTCTTTATTGATTTCTGATTCCTGATTTACAACATTTCCATATTTTCACGCAGGTCTCGCCGTGGGATTGCGCATGCTGAAGGTCTCCATACCGGCGTACAAGCTGCGCGGTGAGTCCGCCTTCCTGGAGTGCCAGTACGAGTTGAATCACACCCATCACAGCGGCATTGCCGTCAGCCAAACCCATCACAACGATCATCATCCAGATCGCAGCCCGCCCGACGGTGACTTTCACGACGATGACGAGGCTTGGAGGACGCATCGGGGCCGCATGCACAACCCGCACCGTCGTCAGCCGTTGGCATTGAGGCAATTCCAAAGCCAGTTGCCGCCCCAGCAGTCACCCTACGGACACAGCGTTTATCGCGGCAGTGCCGCTTCGGGCTACTTGGGTGCCCATGTGGGGGCCAGCACCCACAACGAGGGCGGTGGCAGCATCATCAGCTCCAATGCCAACACCGATTCGGTGGGCTATGTGCCCAACTTTGAGCGTGAGGATAGCTTTGATGACAGCGCCGACGAGGACGACGACGAGGAGGAGGAGCCGGCGGAGGAGGGCGAAGCGCTGTATGCCATCAAATGGTACAAGGACAACGAGGAATTTTATCGCTATGTGCCAAAGGCGCGTCCGCCTAAGACCAGCTATCGTGTGGATGGGGTGCGAGTGATTGTAAGTACACTGAGAGAAAACTATGGCAGGAGATTCACAGAGTATTTTAAGCACTTTCAAAGACGGAAAAAATGAAGCAAACTTTGGTCGCTCATTGCGGTAAACTTTTATGGCACGGCTAAGAGCCTCGTTTGTAAGCGAAATTTATATTTCCCCACTCGTGAACACGCCACATATGGCATGATATTTCCAGATATGTTCCTTACAGCGACTGTCCCTGTAACTGGATTATGCTAATTGCAGATTCAAGATTACTTCAATCCGAAGAAGGACTAAAAACAGTGTCATACAGTATATACTTGAGCCGAGCCGAAAAAAGATTGATTTGATTCCACTTTTTCAAACCGGAAAAGATCAAATTTATCCCGTTTATCCATTGGTGTCAAAAGGATTAAATTAATCCAAAAATTCAAGCCCATTTCCATCAGAAAGCAGGAATATATAAAAATATATAAAATATTACACATTATCTTGCGCTTGCAGAAAGATTGCTCGTCCTTTCCTTTCTTCCTACACACTCCATGGGAAATTCTTAGCCATTTAAACACAGATTCCCAACCAAAAACAAAGAAACATCAAATCTTTTATAGTCTTATTCACTTTGAATTGGTTGTAACTTGACAGTATGAACCAGCAAACATTTTCCGTCTAGTAGGTAACGCTTTACTCTAGTGGTATCGCATTACTGTCGCATTCTTATCTCCCTACGGGAAGAAGTTTGATACCATGCGAGAACTTCCGGGCAATAAGAAAGCATCAAACAAAATAAATACTAAAGCGACTCTTCTAGGGGATAGGAAAAAGTTTCATCTGAGCGATAGGAAAGCGTTTTTATATGAAGATAAGAATGCGAGGCAGGAATGCGGTTCGGATAAGCCATACGAATAAAAGGTGTTTCGAATTCTGCTAATAGTACGATCTTCCACCCTAGGTAAAGAATCGTTGCCAAAGTATTTTCCTTTGGTAATATTCTAAAAAGTCGTTCAAATAAGTTCATAAAAAATCGCATTCAGTTCATCTTAGGGAGAGTTAATCAAAGTATCGCCAATTCTCAGATGGGATGATGAAAAAGCGAGACCAATAAGACTTGCCCTCAAGGCGATTTTTGAGGGATATATCGCCAATTTACTGAATGGACCAAAATAATGCGTTAAAACATATCGCCATATAAAAAAGTTATACCTATTTTGTTTGTCTAAATCGCCAAACCATCTACAAACTCTCCCCTCAAGCCATCGCCTTGACGAGAGAAATAAGCAACACGACAAAATGTTTGCAGGGTAGTTAGATTTTGGCAGGACATTGTAATTCAAAATCATTCAGAATTTAGTTGTTCGTACTTTGAAATCCGTTTACTTATTTAATTAAAATAAAAATTGTTAAAACTTTCCTGAGGCAATCGCAGGCAGGCCAATGTGCGGGGACAGTACAAGGTTTGCTCGTTTCGCAAGTATAGAAATATATCGTTTGTTAAGTTCTTCACAACCCAATTGTGGTTCACTTTATTTTAACCCTTCTCGAAGTAGTTAAACAAAAGATCAGAGCTCTTAAAAATAGTTTCCTTTTAACAGATATTCTTAAAAAATTAAGCAAATATTTGACTGGTTTTTCTGTGACCTTGAGTAAACCTGCAGTAAACCGAGACAAAATACCACAATGAAGGCTGGTAGATCGTACAGCTGTTTTTAAGAGGCACTACCCTCTATCATCAGCGATCAATGCCTACCAACTGAACGTTTCTCAACAGTCTCTCCATGCCAGCGGTTTCATAAGTCCAAAGCAGAATGCGCGCAAAAACATCGAGAGGCAGCGTAGAAACAGACAGTCGCCCTTGTGTGTGTGGGTCTCCATGGCCTTGCCGTTTTAGGTGCAAATATTATTCAAAAAGGGTACGAAACTCATAGATGAACCAAGGAGAGTTTTGTATGCTCTAAAAAGCTGGTACATTGCGTATTATAAGTTTGTTTGAAAGTAAATAACAGCCAGAAGGAAGCATCTCTGAACCCAATAGAGTATATATATGCTGGATCAGCATCAACAGCCGTCTGTTCGTCCGTATGAACTCACAGATCTAAAAGATGGTAAGAGATAGAGGTTTGACGTGTATGGGACAAAAACTTCTTATAGTTGCAGGCAGATTAAGTTTATTTTCAATTTTGGACACGCCCCCTCACGTCACCGCCATTTGGGAAAAACCTCATATCTTCCAAAGTTATAATGATAGATGGTTTGTATCTTCTAGACATATTGAGTTATCAGGACTACGTATTGATCTGCCAAAGGAATGGTGAAGATCGGATAAACGCTTATTGAGTTAAGATCAAAAGACTGTTCGCTTCTGTAGCGCAGTAGCAGCGCTGCTTTCAGCTGCTACTGCAGCATCAAAATGTGTGCTGTGCGTATAATTTCGTTGATACAGACCGACTTTCTTTCTTGTTTGTTTTCATGAGACACTAGGCAGTAACCAACAACTGCAAGTGTGTATGCGTTGTAAAGTGCTTTTATTGCTACAACAACAATACACAGACTGCGAGCTGTTAGTTGGTTTGAATGAAATCATTCAATCTGTGATTGTAAGACAGCTTAATACGTTTCTCTCATCGAAAACCGTGAAACTGAAAACACGAAAGAAGCATAAGCAAGTGCTTTTTTTATTTAGAGAGAGAGACAGCGAGAATGTTGAACTTGTACCTGTAATTTAGGTGAGCAGACAGCACAGCATACAAAATTTGACAACATTTTGATAGCAGCTCTTGCTCTGTATGTAGAAAGATAACTGAAATAGTAATATCAGAAAAATGTTTCAAATAACCAACTCGAACTTACTCTTGTTTCACAACATTTTTCCCTCACTGTAGGAGCACATTTGTGGTGTGTACGCTGGCTAATCTATTGCCCTCGCTCTTTTCTGTTTTGCAGGAGGAACTTTCCGATGCAAGTCGTGTGCTGCTACGTGGCCTGACCCTCAACTCCACGGGCCTCTATCGCTGCGAAGTCTCCGCCGAGGCACCAAATTTTTCGTCCGTTCAGGGCGAGGGACGCATGGACATTGTTTGTAAGTATCCAAAAGACCAAACATCACACAAACAATTTCAAATGCTCCGTTGTGCAATGCGTAACCAAACAACATTCAAACACACACAAAGCCGTGCAAATATTTGCTTATATCGGTGCAATTACGGGCAAATATTGAAATGGCAAACAAATTGCATAAATGCGAAAAACACCCGAAAAGTGTCAAGCGGAAACTGTGTGTGTGTGTGTGTGTGTGTAACCAAGTCGGAGATTAAATTTGAATCTGTGGTCCATTCAGTTTGCACTGAAATTGTCAAATTTATTTGAATATTTGCAATCAGTGTGTGATGTCTCAACTTATCTAACTGAAAAACTGCTGTCCAATTTGTGACCAAAGTCTTTGATCCTCAGCAACTTTCCAGCTTGATGGAAACATTATACATTTTTGGTTTAGCTTCTCGTTGCGTTGCTGCGTGGCAAGGATGACTTTTCACTCATAAATAGCTGCACACAACATTTGCTGGCATTTGCCGAGTGCAAAACCAGTTTTCATTAAGCATTTCACTTTACTCCACTCCATTCCCATGCCAACTCCGGCGAGGTAAGTTCATTTTGTGTAGCTTCTGTTGCCTTTCGGTCGTTTAATGCGACTTTGCAGTGTCGCTGTTTGTTTTGGGTTTGAAATGCTTTTTAAAAAGCCATTCATAAGCTTTAGTTTCATAACAGCATATTGCTGTAATCCAGCGCCCAGTTCCTGTCCGTATGTTTTTTTTTTTAACGTTTTACTTATTTTATTTGCTTAAAAACCAAATGGACAGCAGCCGCAGGACCCGCACTATATAAAGGGGAAGGGGAAGCGAAGGGAATGCATAAAAATGCAAGCCCTGCCGGCTGCTGCTCCTGCCTCTCTCCTGCTGTGTGGGTGGGCATAAAATCCACACGGTGCACTGAGAGGGGGCACTTATGGCCATTGGCGCACGTTAGCGATTTATAAGTTAAAATGCCATTTTAATGGATATTTCCGCAGACTGGCCGCTTTTACAACATATTCTGTGTACGAACTGTGTCCGTTCAGATCTCCCCCCGCTCGACCCACTTCACTCTCTCTCTCTCTCTCTCTGGTTTATGTTCTATTGGAGTATCCCTTTCAGAATGGGCAATGGGAATGGGATTCCCGTTAGCTATGTTTGTGGGGCAAAGCCAAAATAAAACAACAAAATATTAATAAATTACTTTGTCGAAGTGCGACCCAGTGAAAGCCACAGCAAATATTTATTATGTTTGTTTTGGGGTGATGGGGTGGGGGGATGTAAATAAAAGGGGGGGATTGTGTGTGTTCATATTATGAAAATCGGCTTATATATGAAATATTTTTATATAATTTGGTGTTGCTTGTCATGAAATATAAACTACTGAGGCTCCATCTAGCGCTGAAGAGTGGAAATTAATTTGGAAAAAGTGGAGATTTTTATTTTAAATGGATAAAACAGCTCAATTGTTTGAATATTGTTTTAAATCTGGAAAGCAACCTGGTATTGGACCGAAACCAAACCGCTCTACCTGAAAAACTGAACCAAAAACCGAACCTGTTGCCTTTCGAAGTTGCTGAACCGATCCGGAAACCACAGAGCAAAATTGTTGGTTCGTTTAGGTTCATTTCACTGACAAGTTAAATGACATTAAGCGTTTACCTTCAGGCAAAAATACTAAATTCATTTGGTAAACATAATCCTTTCATTTATCAGACCTTCGATTAAGCTAGGGGAGTCTGCTTATCGACCGAACTTATACTTAGCGATTTCGGAATAATGCAGCTTTTCAGGATCATCTTTCCTGCTCTTTATATACAAGTCATTAGACTGCAAACCTTTCCTTTTTTGAAATCTTTCATATCTTCTAAAGATCGATAATCGGACTAAGACAATCCAACGGAATACTGGACTATTCTCACAGTGAATATCCGAATTCATATTGTTGATTTCTGGGAAATCATTTAAGAAATCATAATACAACAAGAAAGAAAGTCGGTCAAGCCCGACTATAACATACTCTGTACCAAGATTGATCTTTTGATCATAACTCGAAAACCGTTCATCCGATCTTCTTCATTCCTTTGGCGGATCGATAAGTTATCCTAATAACTAAATATGTCCAGAAGGAACAAGCTTCAAAACTGTGGGAGATATGACGATTTTTCTAAATTGCGGGGGCGGGAGGGGGCGTGGCCGAAATTGAAAATAAACTTGATCTGCATGCAGACATTAGAAGCATATGTCCCATACATGTCAAACCTCTATCTCTTACCATCTCTGAGATCTGTGCGTTCATACGGACAGACAGACGGACAGACGGACAGACAGACAGACGGACAAGCGGACAGACGGACATGGCTATATCGACTCGGCTGTTGATGCTGATCAAGGATATATATACTTTATGGGGTCGGAGAAGCTTCCTTCTGGATGTTACATACATTTGCACAAAATTATAATACTCTATGTACCTACGGTACAGAGTATAAAAAAAACAAGCTGGCCTGCATTAAATATAATAATAAGAGTAAACCACTGATCCTAACCGAAACCGTGGTTCCGTTGACTTAAAAAACTATCCAATGAACCTTGTAAACCACTGAACCAGATCTTAATAAATCAAATTTTAGTCCATTCAACCCATTCTTAAGCATTTCAGACCTGTTGAGTAACGTTTATCATTCTCTGTTTAAAGTTCTTAAACGTAATTCTTAAGTTTGCTTAACCCTGTTGAAAACTGTAAGCCGACTTCATCACATGTCTCTAAATAATTGCAATTCTCTCTCTCTCTCTCTCTCTGTCTCTTTTTGTTTAACCAATTCCGAATTCTTTTTGCTTTTTGCAGTTCTACCGCGCGATGGCCCCCACATCAGGGGACAGCAGTATCAGTACCAAATCGGAGAACATTTATATTTAAATTGCACATCGGGGAAATCGCATCCAGCCTCGCATTTGCAGTGGTTCGTCAATGAGCAGCCGGTGAGTTTGTTAACATGAAATTTATGCGGACGCAAAGTTTCTTTGTAAAACGACCCTTTTTTCCGACCCTTTTGTGGCGCCTAAACGCCTTGACTTTGCTCACGCCCCCCGGCCACCGCCCACCAGCCCCGCTAATCAAGACCCGAGACTGGAAAAAATGTAGAAATTATGCATACAGTAAATATTTAAGCTCCTAACAACGCAGCAGCAGACAACGGAATTGTGGGATGGGTGGGGACGGGCGGGGGTGTTGGAATTACTTCATGAACAAAAATCATGTAGACGAGCGGTCGTTCCTTTTTTGGGTTTTCGGTAAGGTGTGTAGCCGGTTGTAGCTGGGGCCATCCATCTGGCCGAGAGCTCGTTACATGTCTGCCGTGGCCGGAAGCGGCCCGTACTGCATTTTATCGTCGTCGTCCTCGACTACATGGCACTCAAATTGTGTGAATCGAGGCGTTAAGGTACGAGTTAGTTCATTGTACCATGCTCGTGCCGCACCCCTTTCCGCCCTGGCCCACACCTAGTCTACTCGTACTTTGTATAAATACGAGAAAAATCAATAAGTACGATTAGGCACGTTTCCCGGTTTATTTGCCTTTCGACAATGGGAACGGGATGGCTCCTTCTGTGCAAATAAATAAGAATCAAAAAAATAGAAAAGAAAAAAAATCAAACGAGAAACTAAGCTAGCAGCACAATAAAACTGTTGAACGTTTATTTAATAACATTCATGTTCAACTCGACCAACACAAAACGACTTTGCCCCCCCGCTCCCAGCCCCACGGGCTCCACAAAATATTTAAGAGTTGGATTTTTGCGTTTCTTGTTGAAACTCTTAACGCTTTTGCATGCGTTGAAGATAAATTGTACTTCTTGGAATGCGACAGGCATTTAAAATGCCTTTTCAGTTTTAGCTTGTGGCCGGGCAGTTCGCAACGAGGGCTGGCCTGTAAATAGATGTAGAAAGAACGATACCCTTTGAAATTAAATAGAGTTGTGAGTATTTTAAGGACATTCGAATTTTGAAGACATAAAGAGTGAAGTGAATTTCCATAAGGGTTTGAGTATTAAACAAGTAGCAGAGTCGGTCAAGCTCGACTTGAATGTACTCTGCACCGACGAAAAAGTATGATCAGAATTTTGATGCTGCAGTTGCAGCCAAGAGTTAGTGGGTTCAATCCCGCCTAGAGACATCCTATGAATTTTCTTCAAAAACTAACACTCCCGGTCACCTTCACCAGCTGTTGGCGCCATCAAACCATTCGAATTTGGTTCTATTCATTAATTTTTTTAGCAGCGCTGCTACAGCGTACATTCCATTGCTCATAACTCGACTCTTTATGATTTATTCCTTCTAGCTAAAGTACATACTTGTCCACAAACTTAATATACTCTGTGTACCTCTAGCACAGAGTATGAATATTGGGTGTCCAATATTTGATCCAGAATAAACTGGCTTCCAAATTGAACATTGATTTGGAGAACTTAGAGGTTAGGGAGCACCTTCAATCTCTTGAAAGGGTCACTAAAAAGCTAGATGAGAAAAGGAAACAAAAGCTCACTTGCGAAGAAAAACTAACTATTTCATACTACTGAAATTACCTTATGCATTATTTAAGTATTTTTAAAGTGACCAGTAAAAATAGCAATTAATCAATCTATGATAAATAGAAACAGACGGACATGGCTATATCGACTCAGCTCGTCATGCTGATCAAGAATATATATACTTCATGTGGTCGGAAATACTTCCTTCTATGCGTTCCAAACATTTGGACAATTTCAATAGACCTTCTGCAAGGGTATAAAAACATCATATACTATATCTCCCACAATTTTAAAGATAGTTGGTATGTACTAATTGGTATTACTAATCGAACCGCTAAGAGAATGTTGAAGATTGGATAAACGCTTGTCGAGTTATGAGCAAAAGACTGTCACCTGCTGCAGCTCTCAGCTGCTACTGCAGCATCAAAATAAATGCTGTGTGTACATATAATTCCGATGGTACAGAGTATGTTAAAGTCTGTCATGACTGACTTTCTTTCGTGTTTGCGTATGATCTGGTGTAAGCGAAACACTTGAGCTTGATGTTAGTTAGGTCTAAAACCCCTAAAACTACTAAATAATGTAGCCTACTTTTAGGATGACCCTTTAATAGCTGTTAACGGTCCTCTGTACCGTAGGTACACAGTATTATATGTTTGCAAAAGTATGTAACATCAAGAAGGGAGCATCTC